>JAHBCN010007066.1:0-45467 GCA_019359885.1 Listronotus oregonensis | reverse complement strand
AAAAGAGCAAGCCGAAATTAAATACCACTTTGTAATCGTATTTAGGCACACAAACACCATAATCAATTATAAAGTTGCTCTCAAAGCTGTCGCAATATCTTTTAAAAAGTAATTCAATTATCAATTATTAAAACTAAAAATAATTACATATTTTAGCAATTACTCTATTTAAATTACCACATAGGTACATATATTAAACACGATACAATAAACAAATAAAATATTTATACTAATATGCATCATACGAGAATGTTACACTATTCAAACTGCTTTTGCGGCAAGTTCAACATTAAATGACTCTAAAATTATTTTTTTTTATCCTACCCTAAACATTAACAGAAAACGGTGGCAGTAAGCACCAATCGAAAGTACTAAATCGGCGCAGAGGCGGCGCGGCGTCTAAAAACTCGGTCGATTTAGCATATTTATCTTTTTACCCTATGAAAACTGGACCGGTTAATATTTTATTAAAGTGTGTTCAACAATATAGTGCCTACAATAAAAGGGGACTGATGGTGATAATAAACTTCTTAGGTAAAAATATCTCAGGTATTGGCAAGTTTGGGTAAAGAATGCAGGTCAGGATTAAATTTGCAAAAATAATTTTTTAATAGAATCGCATATTAAAGGATATTCAGAATAAAATTTAATAAAAATTTTAATATAAATTAAATTTACATTAAAATAAAATTAAGTTCAGTTTCACTGTCAGTGTCGTCTCCATTTATAACAATAAATTATTATTTTATAATAACATTTAAATATCGATATAAAATTTAAATACATATAATAAATTTTGTCAATTAAAATTAAAGCTATAAGGAATATAATATGTTAGTTCAATTTCATATATTTTCAATATATCAATTCAGTATCACTATCGTCGTCTACATTAATTATAAGTAGTTCTATGTTAGTATGAAATGCCCTGTATGAATCCTCCACTTTTATAACATGGTTTATTGTTCTTTTCCAACAATCAGCGTCTGGGTCATCTATATTTTGCCGGATTATTGCAATTACAGAAGGACATAATGTAGGTGTAGTATTTTGGGTCCGGACTTTGTTCTTAGTTTCAAAATATTCAAACATGTTCTTGAAGCTCCCCCACCGGATTATTATTATATGGTATCCACATAAGTAGCCTGTAAAAGAAATTTTTAAATATCTTGTAAAACAGCCGAAACAGCGATACGGAATAATTACCTTTTATTTTACCTGCTCCTTTCGGCCGAAAATACTTATCCAAATACAAGAACCGATCCTGTATGCAAATTTTGACCATAAACAATAAACCGTGACAGACGATCGCAATAAAAGTGGTTTATTACCATCAGTCCCCTTTTATTGTAGGCACTATATTGTTGAACACACTTTACCTGTAATCATACTTGTAAATTCGGCTGGTGGTCAAATTTTGTCACTCACCGACATAACATTCGGGACCACCATATTTAATGTATGATAACTTTTTCTTCCATAGTCCGATTTTAAAAATATTTTTTCCAAAATGTAGGTAATTGTTTTGTTTTTAATTAATTTCATTCAATTTTCAAAAATACTGTTTACATGTTAAAATATACAAGAAAATAAAAAAGGACATTTTTTTCTCTTAAGTTTGTAACACTCTGTAGAATAATTTTGCAGTGTAAACTACGCTAGATATGCTTTTCTGCAGAGTTTGGTTCATGTTTAACATTTTGGTGTTTTATTCTTCTCGATATCGTTATCGGTTTAAGAGATATGAATTTTTAAAATAAACATTACACTTTTTGATTAAGTCGATTTTTTATTAAAACAGAGGAGCTCTGGTCCCGTTGGCCGTCTTCTGACCCATAAATTGACTTCATTAAGTCTTCTTCTTACTGTTATTTCATTGACCGCAGCTTGACGAACTCTTTGGAGTTCATTTCATATCACAACTGCACTGACATGCACTGGTATGCCGATCTCTTAAAACTGAGAGTCTAATAAAGCAATAATTAAGGGCGGAAGTAGCACGATTTCTTCCAGTTCCAGGTCTTCTTCCATAACTTTTAGTCTCACAAAACCTTTCAGCAGGTCTTTCCACGCTAGATTTTGTAAAACATAGCATATCCTCCACTTCTCCATAGGAATAACCAACATCATGAAGAGCAACGGCTCTAGCTGTTTCAAGAAAACCTAAATATTTCAAAAAACTCAACGGTGTTTTCAATAATTGTTGCAAAAACAATAATGTTTATTTTAAAAATGTATATTTCTTATACTAATAAAGATACCAAGAAGAATAAAACATCAAGATGTTACCACGAACCAAACTCTACAGAAAAGCATATCTAGTGCTGTTTACATTGCAAAATTACTCTGCAGACTGTTACAAACTTAAGAAAAATAACATACTTTTTTATTTTGTTGTATATTTTAACATGTACACCAAATTTTTAAAAAACTAAACAAAATTAATTAAAAACGAAACAGTTATCTATATTTTGGAAAAAAAAAACATTAAAGTTGGACTATGGAAGAGAAAGTTATTATACATTAAATTTGATCTAATTTTGAGTTGTCCCGAGTTTTATGTCGGTGAGTTTAAGTTCTAGTCGGTCAAGGTTAGTTCTGGTTAGCAAAGCAGCTTTTTATTAACGGCCGAGTTTACATTTTTTTTGGGGTCATATTTTTATGATAGCGGTTTAATTTTTATCATCGACCGAGTTTTCATTTGCCCATACAGTCTTCTGCCCATACAGTAACTCTGTTTCAGATCAGTAAAGAACATGACATGTCAAAAAAGAACTTTATCTAATTTTAGATCTCACTACTTTAGGAGGACGAGATTTTTGTATTCGAACATAGCCCCTATTTTACATAATTGTAAATTTTAAATCCCTGTATAGATAACGTTAAATATAAGATTTTTTAAATTGTATTGTTACGAAATTTAAAGACAGGTTTTTGTTTCAGAAATCGTACGAAAAAAGGAAATAAAACTCTCGCTGCTGATTATTTCAAGGTAAGTAAATATTTTTAGAAAAAAAAACGGTCATCCACACGCGATAATTGCGTTGTTTTGAAAAAAGTGCATTTTTATCGCGCGTCGTCGTTTATTTCACAATGGCGACCGCATTAAAAGGTCTTTCATCTTTTTTTATCCGATTTAACAATAAAAACTGTTTATTTGGGGTCAAGCAACTCGAATTATCTGTAGCAAATGGAAATTTATTCCATTATTTTAGTTCATTGAATTGATTTGAAACCGTTTTTATATGGTTTTTGCGAAAAGACTGATGTCCGTTAAGAAATAAATAATCCTTATTGAATTGAAAGAGGTTAGCTAATAAATAAGTTTTAAAAAATGTATATGTAGAGGGCCATTTAACGAGGACGGAGCAAAGGCTGTATTTGTGGCAGTAAAATAGCCATCGGGTTTTTTTTGTAGAATATGAAGGAATAAACATAATTAAATTAAAACAAAAAAGATCCGACATACAGTTAACATTGTCTTTATTGGACACTTCTTATTGGTTCGTTTTTAAACGCGTCTGATATTTTTCGACACTTTTCAAAAAAAAAGAATTTTGTATTTATTTTTATAACAGTCAAATTAATTTAATTATTTGTTACATTTTTACCATTTGTATAATTAAATTTTTGTTACCTTTCTTTGTTTTCTAATTTAAATCACAACAACTTTGCCAAATCCTTATAAAAATTTTTCTCTCCGCTAAATTCGCTAAAATTTTGCAGAAAGGTAGCTTTCAACAATCTTATCAAAAGTCTTAATGGGCACAACCCACCACCTTCCCTCCCCGACCCAGCTGCGACGATTTTTACAAAGAATCCTAAAAGCTCTGGACACATTCGTTTTTAATTTTAGGCTTTACGGTCCTTTTTTATTTTTCTTTAAAAGGCGACAAAACTCTTTACAAAATTCAGTTGCAATTCTAATGCCATCCTATTCATTTGAAGATAAATATGCAATAACCATAGTTACATTTAATTGTAACATGACATACGAGGTGCTACGAAACATTATTTTAATTATAAAAGCATTCTATTTAAAATTAAGGATGGTTTAGTTTTTCTCATCAGAAAGGAGCCAGCTCCTTCGAAGTCCCAACATACACCTTGAAGGGTATCGATTTGGCAATTGTTTTAATTAAACGTCTTTAAACCCTTGTTTTCCGGCACCTACCCCTTCCTACTCTCTGTCATCACTTTTCTCTCAGACCACCCGAAGCTTACTCAAAGCCCCCCAATGGACATTTTCATGGGTGTCCATGCGTATCTGTTTCTAAAAATCTTCAAAGCGTTTTCTTTCACTGCCCACCCCTTCCTATATTCTACCCCTTAGATCCCCGCTCTCTTCCCCCGAAGCCACAACATATACTTTTATGGGTACCGGTTGTGTAACTACCCCTATAAATTCCTTCAATGTTTTTTCTCTTCCACTACCCTTTATACCCCCCGTTCTTCTCTACGTCCTCTTCCCCAGTAAGCGTAACGTCTGAGGGTAAAAGGATGACAGAGACTAGGAAGGGGTAGGGGAAGGAAAGTAAGACTAGAAGTAGAGGGAAAGATTTAAAGAAGTTTAATAAACAACTACAGAATCAATACTTTGCTGGGGCTTCGGGGAGGGGGAGAGCTGGAAGTCGGGGTGTAGGAAGGGGTTGGGCACAGGGGATGCCAGAAAAGGAAACACTTTAAAGATTTATATTACTCACAATCGATACCCCTGAGATTTTACTTTAGCGGCGTAGGCGGGTCGAGAAGTGTCTGGAGTGGGGTTTGGGTGGTTGTGCCGATTGAGACTTTTAATTGGCATATTAAAAGCTACCTTTCTGCAAAATTTTAGCGAATTTCTATAAGGATTTTACGGGTTCCTTTCCTATATATGAATTAATTAATTATGTTATCACTAAAAATGAATATGACTTTTTTAAACGTATCTGGGAAAATCGGATGCTTTCAAATACGAACTAGGTATAAGGTGCCCCATTAAGAAAATATTAATATTATGTCGTCATATCTTTGTTTCAATTTAAATTACCTTTAAATGTTCTTTGGGGTCCTACGGGAAGAATATCCAAGATGACTACTTCACAATGAGAAAAGCCACAAATATGGCCCTTGTAGAGTTACTTTATTAGATGAACTTGTAGTGCACAATTCAAATACCTTTCTACAATCTAAACCCAGTAGTATCAATCGCTCTTAGGAATTTAAGCTGTAAATTATAATTTAAGAGATTCTTGATTAATTTACTTTAAAAATAATTATTGTTTCAAAATACTAAATGATCTTCAATAATTTTTTCCCGATGTTGAAGTATTATATTTTTCTTTTTGGTATTAAACATAATTTTTTATTTTAAAATTATAAATACTTGGCAACATTGTACGAAAAACGCATTCTCGGGTTTTCGAACCCTGAAAATAAAGTCATTGTCAGTTAGCCCGTTTTCGCGGCGTGAGAAAATGTTGCATTTTCCTGTGCAGGAAAAATCCTAAAAACGTCTTTTTAACGGAAAACTATGGAAATTACCTTATATAAAAATGTATTTTAAATACAGTAAAAATTAGTGATCATCTTACAGTTTTTATATTTCAGTCTTTTTTAAAGGTAAGTACAGCAAATTTGTGGAATTAGTTCATCGTTTTTGGCTAAGTAGATATAAATAAAGGGTTGTCTTTTATAATTATTTAAATTTAATTTCTCAAAGGGGGAGTAGAGCACATGTTTCGACTATAGAAATAGTCTTCATCGGCTTGAACACTACCTAATTGGAAGAGTAGAGTTTCTTTGACGGTGTTAGACAATGTTTTGGTTTTAATAACACTAAAATCTTGAACTTTATTTTCCCTTATTTTTTAATTGGTACCCAACGTTTCAGTTAGTATGTCACTCCAACTTTTTTAACTAATAACTAAAAACTACTTTTTTATATACTATTGTTTACCGAGGTTTGGCCGCAACATATTTATATTGGGGTGCTTCGTTTGAGGCGAACCCGTTTTTTTATTCGCCCCATTGACGGAATATTGTTTGAAACATGGTTAAAAAATTCCCACCAAAGGGGAGCTCTTAATTTTAATATTAAGTACTTGCTTAATAAATTTGAAATTTTTCCATTTAAATAACACATATTATTTTTTTATTATTTACCTGTAGCTTTGCGGCATTCTATGCTATTTAATTGTTTTTCAGTGGAAATTGTACAGAAATGTCTGATCTCAAGATTTATTTATTTATATATATATATATATATATATATATATATATATATATATATATATATATATATATATATATATATATATATATATATATATATATATATATATATATATATATATATAATATATATATATATATATATATATATATATATATATATATATATATATATATATATATATATATATATATATATAGCAGCAAGATTCCTTAGGTCGAAATAATGCAATTAACATGGACCTGCCTTATTCCAAAATTGATAATAAAAGATACAGGGTGTCAAATTTTCTTTTGTTTTCTTTTTTCCGTAATAAAACCCAAACCCTCTCTAACGCCCCCAAAATTAGCCTTAAAGGTCACTGGGGATTTGGAGACTTGTGGAGAGGTTAGAGGGGTTTTTGGGTTTTGTGACCGTGGAGACTTTTAATCAGCGCATTGAAAACTATTACTTCCCAAAGTTTCAAAGCAATTGGCCAAAACTCTTTTTTCATAGAAAAATTGCGAGATCCTTTAAAGTGCGTTTATCTCGAAAATAGTTGCTCTTAGAGACCTAAATGAGGTATACATTTTTGACGCAGAGGAATCAATATAGTAAGTTTAAATAAAGTTATGTCATCTAAAACAAGTGCGGTAGGCCATAGCTAAGGCTCTCTACTATAGCAACATTAAAAGCATGGACGAATTTAAATTTCTCGCCTTAAAGAACCACCAAATCCCCAATTTAGTTAAGAAATAATTACGAAAAAACGGAAACAAAATTTAAAGTTTGACACCCTGTATCTTATAATAAAAGAAGCTCAATGGATAATGGTCGGTTATTTAAACCGTATTTGACATTGACGTAAGTGTCTAAGCAGATAATGCCCTCAGCTGGGTTGCAATTATCCGGCTTTGAGGCGGCAATTCTAAACCAGGTGTAAGATATTTTTAAAAAATTATAATGGTAATTAAGCCTAATTAATTAACGTTTTTCTTGAATAAAACTAAATAACTTACAGAATATAATAGTCATCACATTTTTAATTTGATAAAAAGTTATTTTAACTTTTTATCAAATAACGCTTGTTAAGAAAGATAACAAGCGGCGTGTTATCTTTGTTTGTGTTTTAATAAACTTACAAGATAAACATTAATGATCAAAATAAAAAATAAATAAAACTTACCATAAATGCATTTTATTTTTTACCCACCAGTCACAAAGCACTTTGGTATATTTATAGATACTTATTATCTTTTCACAATGACACTAGAACTTTAGAAAGTCTGAAATATATTACTTATAAGTATTTCCACATTTTTATTTGTGCTAAAATTACAATTAACTTTACCATACCTTTTAAAACTTCAAGCCCAAAAAAGTTTCTTCAAAACCCCAGTCCCGACAATCGACAGGCTAGCATCATAGCAAGAAATCAGTATAATCAGACCATATCAGATGCAAAAGACCGTTTTAACAATCGAATAAAAGATAAAGTTCTCTCTTGCTTAAATGGCAGTAAAGCTTTTTGGTCCTTTGCCAAAAATATTAGTCAGAACTTTTGCACAAATTCTTTTCCACCCCTAATCTCTGAAGATGGAATTGTCTCTACCTCCAAAGGAAAAGCCGAACTATTTGCCAAACAATTTGCTGCCAATTCTACGCTTGATTCTCCTATTAATCTTCCTCTTCCAACAGTTGTCCCTGTTTCTCATAAAATGTCCGATATAATTTTAAAGTCAAACAGATCAAGCGTATTCTTTCTTCTCTTAATACTAAAAAATCGTCTGGGCTGGATGGCATACCAGCAATTGTCTTAAAAAAATGTGCTCCCGAGCTTGCACCCATCTTAACTCGCCTCTTTCGAATCTCTTACGACACGGGCATTTTCCCGGAGAGTTGGAAAGCTGCATGTGTGCAACCTGTCCCCAAAAAAGGATCCAAAAGTCTCCCTTCTAACTATAGACCTATATCTCTTCTTTCAGTTGTTTGCTAGGTAATGGAAAAATTAATTAATTCCCAAATCTTAAAGTATCTGGAAAAACGTAAGATCTTACATGATAGACAATATGGATTCCGTCACAGTAGATCCACAGCTGATCTTCTTTCCTTTATCTCACACAACTGGAACAAGTCCCTTGAGGTTCTTGGTGAATCCCAGATCGTTGCTCTTGACATATCCAAAGCTTTCGATCAGGTCTGGCATGATGGGCTTCTTAACAAACTTCCTTCTTACGGTCTTCCACCTAAGCTTTGCTCTAGGCTTTCCAGTTTCCTTTCTAATCGACGTATATCAGTTAGTGTAGATGGTCATTCCTCCAGCTTCTACCAAATTAATGCTGGGGTGCCCCAGGGCTCAGTGCTGGCACCCACGCTGTTTCTTCTACACATTAACGATCTTCTCTCTTCCACAATCAATCTCATTCATAGTTTTGCTGACGATAGTACCCTCCACTCTAGTATTCAATTTCTTAAGCCACCGTGTAATTCTGATTTTGAAAACAAGCGCAGGTCAATGCAGATATCTCTTTCACAAGACCTCAAACTTATCTTGGATTGGGGCGCCAAAAATTGTGTTCAGTTTAATGCCTCAAAAACACAGTCATGTTCGCTGTCGCGAAAAAAGTCTGCGAATGCTCATCCCTTACATATGAGCGACCAAGTTCTGCAGAACAAAGAGTCGTTTAATCTAGTCGGCGTTACTTTTGAGAATAACCTCAACTGGCAAAAACACATTTCATCCATAGCTTCGGCAGCTTCAAAAAAGATTGGATTCCTCTTTCGAGCCAGAAAATATTTCTCTTCTTCCAATCTGTACACTCTGTATGTATCCCAAATCAGACCTTCTTTGGAATATTGTTCTCATGTCTGGGGAATGGCGTCCCCTACAACACTTAGCCTTCTGGACTCCATTCAAAAAAGAGCTGTTCGTCTTATTAATGATCCAACGCTCACAGAAAGGCTTTCTCTTCTTGCCCATCGTCGAGCTGTAGGGGATTTGTCGCTCTTCTATAGGTATTTTCACGGCTTCTGCTCAGAGGAATTGGCCAGTATTATTCCTTCTCTGGCAGCTCCCAACAGAGCAACACGTAGTGCAACTTTTATGCATCCTTTCACAGTTCAGTTAGAGAGGCCCCGAACTTCCCGCTTTCTTCGTTCCTTTATTCCTAGAGTGTCAAGACTATGGAACCTGCTGCCCGCAGAAGTTTTTCCTTCTCCTCCCAATCTCCAAAAATTTAAGTCCCATGTGAACAAACTCCCTCTCACCACACTGAAGACACCCACGGTACGTTAGTACTTAGGCATCAGCCTTCGTGGACTGTCCCAAGATAAAAAACCATAGTAGATGCATTCAAATTTGTAACTGCATCTGCTGCACATAATACTTCTGTGTTGGTTTGCCATTTTTAACAGATTTTTTATAGGTCTTTTTGCTCATAGAACACTTGATTTAATAAAAAATCGAGTTAAATTACGATTTTCACAATTTAATAAAAAAACGATCATTGAAAAAATAATGTAACTGAATCTGGCATTAATTCGCGATTAATGATCTTAACCCTTACCGTGCTCGGCTTGCTAGGTTCGCGCATTAAATGACCTCGGCCATTAATGGCCCTTAATAATACCCTTGTTTGTTAAATAGCTATTTTTTTATTTTTCTTGCAATAATTTGAAAATTACCAAAAATTCAAAATTTTAGAGGTCAATTCTCCAATTTCAACTAAAAAATGTCGCAATTGACGAATGAGGAAAATGAGTCTCGATTACCCGTTTTATTTCACATTCTTGAGTGTTATGCGAGTCTTAATGTCGAATTCGAAATTTTGTCGAAAGCAGAAAACTTGGCAACAGTGTAAATGTGGATTATTGAACGATAAAAAGCTTTGATGCTCACAATTTTAATGAGCAATAGTGGAGCTCAAAACAAGTCAAAAAGTTTAAATGATATTATGTGTCAAGTTAGGAACTTTGGAAGCAATTATTTCTGAAAACCTTAACATTTGGAATCTTTTGTCTTAATCACTTATCGGTAGATTCATTTGCTAATAAAATAAATAAGTTTAAAATGTTTTAATCTACAAACTAAAAAAAATAAAATAATTTTTCCCCAGTAAAAATTTAAAAATTTATTGGAAACAGTACGTGTAAAATCAGTTGTACATTGTGCTCACCGGCCAAGCCGCGATATATATTTTTTTGTTTTTAAATCGGGAAAATATGCCGATATGTTTTAAATTCACGACAACCGTAGTGCAGGTGTACCAAAGAGTTTTGAAAACGGAATGTGTGCAACCGAGAAATCTTATTCTTTAAGCAAAATAAAAAAGTGCTGTTTTAAAACATAATAATTTGTACAAAATTGAATACAAAATTTCCCATAAAAATATTACTTAATAATGGTGATAAAGGTGAACCCATGGCCATTCCAGAAGTTTGTTTATAAAAGTGTAGGAATATATTGTTTTTACGCAAAAAAATAATAATTTAAGAATAGAGTTTATGTTTAGTTTGGTTCCTTTGCCAAGTTGGACATAATTTTCTAATTTATTTCTAACAATATTTAATGTTTTATTGGCAGGGACATTTGTAAATAAACTAACAACACAAAACTTACTAAGGTGTTATATGGGTTTATGTCAATGTGTGTTAATTTTTCAAAGAATGTTGGGAATTTTTAATGTATGAGTTAGTATTGTTTACTAAAGGATCTAAAATAGTAAGTAGAAATTTTGCTAATGGATGTTCCTCATCTTTTCATTTTTTTTAATAACAAGCACTAAACATTTTTATTATTTCACAAGACAAAATGCAAGATGTTTTCTTGGTAACCTCCTTTCGTAATATCTTAATTCATTTTCTTGTTTTTCTTATTACTTTAAGTAGTGATGAAGTAACGTAGCCAATGTAACGATGTCGCGGGCAAAGAAAACCGGTCATCGTCTTCAAGAACATAATTCTTCGACATGTTGCACCGGCAGCAATACAAATCTTTGCTTGGCCGTAGGGATGTTCTTGACGGGAAATTGTTATCGATACTGTACAACAAAAAGCTTTAGGGACATGTTCTATATTGTCGTGGATGGTTTATTTAGCCAAAAATGCTGAGTGAGGTTCTCGTCAGATGGTACCACCTCAAACTGCAAGGAGACTCCGTGCTTAATAGAATACCACACCCCGCTATTTATTGTGGATTTTTATCTGAAAAGTCTAATATTGTTTTTTCTTAATACTCTGGGTCCCAACAGACTAAACATCGGGCATTTTCGCCGAAGGCCAAGTTCCGGGCTGATGCACATACTGTGTATATTACACGAAATGTTTCCCCCTATCATAACTTTGTTATCGTTTAACATAAAGGTATGATATTTGGTACGTAAATTCACAAAAGTATTCTTATTACCTGTAAAAAAATAAAAAAGTTATGTCAAGTGGTTTCTGAGATATTCTATTTTAAAAATCTAATCGAATAGTAGTAAACTCAGTCACTCATTTATTTATTTATTGACTCATCAAAATTATGGGGCACTTTCCGATGGATTAGGTAGAAACTTTAAATTTAGTATGTTAGTCGGTTTTAGGACACAAGTAAAGAAAAAAATTCCGAAACTGTACATTTGTACTCGAAATGACCTGAAACGGGCAGTAATATCGTATATTTAAGGGTAATATAATTAGATTTTATTTTACTTATGAACTTAGAAAAAAAGAGAAAAAAATCTTTAAAAAAATCACTTATACACTAATGGAAAAAAATTAAGGTCCAAAAAACTTTTCGAAATTTTTTGGTGATTTTTGACTTGAATTTTGAATTTCAGTAAAAATTGGTCCTATTGACAATCTAAAAAAAGTGTTTTGAAGCATTAGCATTTTAGTTTTGAGATCTTTTGGCCAAAATTTTTTTTGGAGTGGCAATTGTTATGTAATCCAAAAAAATAGCGCTGAAAAGAAATTTTCTAAATTTTTTCTTTTGAGTTCACAATTGTGGAAAATTTTATTTAGCTAGACCATTATTATATGGGTTTTATTGCCTGTTTATCCATTAAATCACTGTTAGTCCATTTCTCGCAGAGATATTGAAATTTGAATGAAAAGGACTGTTTTGCATTCTACCGCAGCAACCAATGGTAATACAGAGAATCCAAGGATAGTTTCGGAATCTGTAATCAATTTCCTACAAAAAACTGTTAGGATCGTTAATTTTTTTAAATTCTTGATATGAACTTGAAAACACAAAAAAAAGGTAATTTACGGTTTTTTACATAGTTATCTGCGCAACTGCGAATTTTGGTAATAAAACTAATGTTGAGCTTAACTTTTACACTTCGATATACCCACAATAACCCTGTAAAATTCCAATTTAATCCAGTAACGTTTTTTTTTTTCAAGCAATCAAACTTTCGAAAAAGTAAGGACCAACTTTTTGGACCCTAAACGTTTCACATCACAATTATGTTAAAAATGAAAAAAATCGAAAAAATTTCGTTTTTTTCTTTGTCTAATCAATGTTTAAATCATTTTTTATGCAATTGAGACTTTTACCGTGCTACCGACCAAAGAGCTAGCTGATGCAAGAAGACGAGTACGACGGTGTAGTGGGGGTGATACACCTCACGGCACCATCGAAGAAGATCCATAAATTATCCTTTTTGGACAAAATAGCGTAAATCAAAGCGACCGACATGGTGCCTATTTGACCGATAAAGACACTGCTAAAATTCGGTTTAGGTAAACTTTTTTGTTGCAGAAGCTGAATTGAGTGGAAAATGATAAACAATCGATTGTCAATCAAAAGTTTGAATTGCTTGAGGTTTTTACAAAAGTGATCTCAGATCTAATTAAAATTTTAAGGTTGTTCTAGTGTTTAAAGTGTAAAAATTTTCACATTGTCGTATACCGAAATTCAGCGCGCAGAAATTTGTAAAACGTAAATTCTTTTTTTTTTTTCAAGTCATGTCAAAACTTTAAAAACATTAACATTTCTATTATTTTAGAAATTTATTCCAGATTCCGAAACTGCCTTCCTATTTTCTCTAAGACTATTGGTTGCTGAGATATCAGCGGTTGAATGTAAAAGGGGTCTTTTTTATTCAAAATTCGATATCTCTGCGAGAAATGGACTTACAGAGGATTTAAATAAAGCAAATTGCAGTTGGAAAAACAGGCAATCCAATCCATATGATGGTCTAGCTAAAAAATTTTCACGATCCTGGATTCAAAAGAAAAAAGAAAAAAATTAGAAAACTTCTTTTGCGCGCTATTTCTTTGGATTACGTAACAATCGCGATTCCAAAAAAATTTTTGGCCAAAAGATCTCAAAACTAGAATCTTAAAGCTTCAAAATGCCTATCAAAAATAACCAAAAACTTTAGATTTTTTTTATGGACCTTTAATTTCTTCCATTAGTATTAGTAGGTATATATAAAATAAGAGATAACAAAAACCTCGGCCTCTGAAAGTACTGAGATTTAGACCCAAGTTCTTTTTTGACTTGGCAAGTTTTTTACTGATCTGTATGTAATAATGAAAAAGCTGTCTGTAATAATTAAACCAAAAATCTTCTTATACCAAGTAATATTGCCACTATGTGGCGTTATTTAAAATCGTTCCCCAAAGTTAACTTGGTATGAGGTTAGCAAACTATGGTAAATTACTGCAGTAAGTAAAAAGTTTTTGTTAGAGACAGCAGATACCTTAATAAGGTGAATTTGTAAACTTCTCGCTGGCGTGGACCACTGTGTGGGCGCTGGCGTTTCATGTTAAAGTATTTATTTTATGGTCAGTCATTTATAAAACGGCGTCAATCTGTGTTGGCTTGTACTTGGCGTTGGAGATAATTAAATTAAGTCCAACCCCGGCGCCTACGCTGGCTCATCGTTCGTAATCTAACCTTACTTTTGTAATATTCATTTGCCAATACAGGGCCAATATACTATTCCTAACAGGCCAGGGTAATTTTTATTAATATTCTTTCGGAAATCCATTTTTTAAGAAACATTACAACTTAAAATTTAAGGTTATAATAAAATAAACATTCCGACGCCAATTTTCTGTTTATAAATTAATTACTATAAAGGCCAACGCGGATGTGGGCGCCAACGCCAACAATGGCGCCCATAAAAAGTTTAGAAATACAAAGTAAATCAACTCAAATTGCAACTACTTAACGGAAAAACTTGTATCGTTTAAATAAATCCGTAATAGTAATTTACGTTAAAAGGCCGGGAAATGGTCTATTAAAGTACAAGTCTAGATGTTTACGGACAAGGCGACGGAGGAGCCGAGTCCGGAATTTCTGACATTTCACGGCCGCGTATCGTACAAGGATTTATTTCATACTGTTTTATTTTTATTTATTTTTTTTTTTTTTTTGAATTGAAGTATAAATATAGTAGTAAATCAGAAGATGTACCTGCCCCTGTAAATATTTCAAATAATTCAAACTGTAGTATAACTGTTAACGTTTATAAGTGATTTTATACTAATTTGCATAACAAAAATTGTTCAAAATTAACCCTGTGTTAGTAAAAATACTAAATTTCAGTTACAGTCCGGTAAAGTTACTTTACCGGCCTAGTGAAGTAATGTATCATCTCCCGGACTTAAACTAACAACGTAATGTAGTATATTAAGGTACAGTTTAAAAGAAAATAATTTAAATAAATACTTTACTTCTGTTGCAAATAATACTTTATTCTTCATTATTTTGATGGTGATTAACTTGTTTACTTTTGGTGCATATCTATTTTTCTGTATTTATTGTCAAGCGTAATGTACATTTAGCTAAAATATTACTGGAATCTAATTCACTTATGAAAAAAATTAAAGGTCCATAAAAAATGTTGAAATTTTTTGGTGATTTTTGACAGGCTGTAGTTCAGTGAAAAATGGACGTATCGACAATCTAAAAAAAGCATTTTGAAGCTTTAATTTCTAGTTTTGAGATCTTTTGGCGAAAGTTTTTTTTTGGAGTAGCGATTGTTACGTAATCCAAAGAAATTTGCGCAAAAGAAATGTTCTAAAATTTTTTCTTTTTTCTTTTCACTTCAGAATTTTGATTTTTTTACCTAGATCATTATATGGTCTGGATTGTCTGTTTATCCAGCTTCAACTTGCTTTTTTAAATCCTCTTTAAGTCCATTTCTCGCAAATATATCGAATTTTGAATGAAAAAGGATCCTTTGCATTCAACAATCAATGATCTTATAGAGAATCGGAGGGCAGTTTCGGAATCTGGAATAAATTTCCTACAAAACACTGTTAGGATCGTTATTTTTTAAATTTTTTGATATTAACTTGAAAAAACAGGTAATTTACGGTTTTTGTACAAATTGAAGCTGGGTAAACAGGCAATCCAACCCATATGATGGTCTAGCTAATTTTTTTTTCACTCAAACTAAAAAAAAAACAGTAAAAAAATAAAATTCTTTTGCGCGTTATTTCTTTGGATTACGTAACAATTGCTACTCCAAAAGTTTTTTTGCCAGAAGATCTCAAAACTAGAATCTTAAAGCTTCAAAATGCTTATATTTAGATTGTCGATACGACAACTTTTCACTGAAAAACAGCTTGTCAAAAATCAGCAAATTTTTTTTCAAAAATTTCATTTGGACCTTTAATTTTTTCCGTTAGTGTATAAAATATCGTTTTGAACCAGATGACGTTAATAACTCAATTTTTTAAATATTTGGACTTGTTAAGGTTTATCAGTAAGCACTTCAGATGTTGTTTGTACAGTGCACATCGATCAGATTTGATCCATTCCTAACCACCAGCAGTACTTGCAGCATCATAAATCGCGGACCACTACGAAGACGACGAGCGCGAGATACCGCTGTTTCCATGCAACCTCTGCGGCCGTTTCGCCTGCAACACGCCGTTGCATTATTTCTTTCTTTTTGCTATCTTCGTCCCTGAACTTCGTACTGAAAGTCGAAGTCATTTCTTATTTCCGTATCTCTCGGTTTGTTCTTCAATCTTTATTTTCTTTGATTCTTGACGGTGTAGTGGTTCTGTAATTTATTTGGGGTAAATTTTTTTAGTAATTCTTTATATAAAAACTTCTAATTTACTGTTTATGGTACCACATTATTACAGATAAAGGGTCTTTTAAGTCTATAATGATGTAGACTATTATTCCCTTAAAATATAGACTCAACCTCGTGTATCCATTTTCAAGGGATACACTCCTAGCAAAATTCTGTATATAAAATCTTTCCTTAAATATTTTTCCAGTTTCTTTTTATACAAATAACATCAGGCGAAGTTGGTCGTGGTACCACCGCGTTAACTATAACAGCGTTTTCTAAACTTTTCCTACGCCTGGGTATACCATTTTTCAAGACGTAAATCTTCCCCGAGCGTTTTAGTGGTGGGGCTGTCATATCATACAAATTTTAAAGGGCCGCTTTACTTCTAAAATTTTTATTTTAGTAAATTATTTGCATTAATAACTAGTTTATTATTTCTTAGTCTCAAACGGACGATCACACTTCTCTCTTCCGGTACTTCTTATTCTAATATTAACAAGTAAAGAAAATTCTGTCTCACATAACTAAGGCATCGTTAAAGGCAATAAACATTTAACTGCTTTTTTCGCTTATTCTGTATAGACTGGAGCCTTTGAACCCAAAAGTCATTTTTGAAAAGGTTTATTTTAATTCCAAGTCGCATTAAAGTTCAAAAAACTGCTCCTTTTCGGCGCGGCGGTAAAGTACCACCTGTGGTATTCGTACCTACCACGGGTTGGGAAACGCTGGCCTAAAGCAGGGGCTCTCAATATTATTTGCCCATGGAACCATAATTGATCATATTTTTTTGACGGAAGCTGGATATTTTGATAACTATATTACCTTGTAATTTGAATATTTTCATGTTACGACACGAAGAAAGAACAAATTATAAATGAAAAAGAATCATTATTGTGTAACAAGTATTTATTGTGGAGAATGAAGTTTTCTAACATATTTTCTTTTAATAGCACTAAAATTAGGCTTCATGTCCGATAGTTGGATGCGAAGATCCGAAGCTGCATCCAGTCTGTTTCTGTATTTATTTTTTGTGTAAGCCTAAGCTTAGTCCGTTTTATTTAAATCTCCGATAGATCGCGGAACCCTTGTGACCCTTCTACGAAACACCAGGGTTCCGCGGATCACCCTTTAGGAATTGCTGGTCTATAGAGTGCGGTAAAAATGCAATATATGCATATTTTGGTATTTGGACATTGTTGACGAATAACTGGAGAAATAAGTTGAATATCTAAAAAACCGGCATCTACGTATTAGTATTCTTTAAGAGTCCATTCGCGCCGCGAAGGTTCGGGGCATAATGTTTTTTTCAAAAACCGTATAAGTTATCGATAATTTTCAAAAACTATATGAAAGCCAACACTTAAATCCAGGCTTCTGCTGTAATAGTTTTTTAAATTTGGATTTAGTTTTAAATATTTCCTTAAGTGAAAGTCACCCTAAAATCGGTTATGTTTAGATACTATTTTTTCTTAACTCGACTCATATTTTAAAAATCCGTTACAGCAGAGGCATAAATTATTTCCTTACCTTTAAAATGGTGTATAATTTATGTCATTTAAGTGAAAAAAAGTTACCGAAAAACGTTATCTCCTGTAGGCTTGCAATCGGAAGCAACATCGCATCGATACATCGAATTTGGAAGAACCTAAATAAAATATAATATTTTTAATGCGGCTATACGAAAATTGTGGTAGTTGAAGTTTGTTAGTCTCCGCCCACCGTCTCCGCGTCCTTTCGTCCGACCCCTAAGGTGTAGCGTAAATGCACTCTTAAGCCTTAATAGAAGCATTGGAAGGCTGAAACATTTACAAAATACATGAATATCATTTTAGTTATAACAAAATCAGATGGAATCCAATTGACCTCGCACAACCCTGAATGGGTTTCGGCCTTTTTTTTTAAACTTTGCAATCCAAAGTCTTAATGCGCACGAAATCCGATGATAACCTTCTCAGAATCACCCCCAGAGATCAGAGCGATGTATTTCACTGATTCATTGGTCAGTTGCTTTACCAACATATTTAATACTAACTAAAAAGGGTAGAAAATATATATATATATATATATATATATATATTATATATATATATATATATATATATATATATATATATATTTACATTTGCTGCTATTTTAAAATATATTTTACAGTTTTTTACATTTCTTGATAATAAACACATATTTATTCTTTTTGGTAAAATGGTAAGATGGTGCTAGTAGTTCTATTAACTATTGAAACGAAGACCGTTTATTGTATTTATTTGTGTTAAATGTTAAGTGTTTGTGACTTTTAAGTTCTAAATGTTCATTACACAACAAAAATTAGTGTTTTTTGTGAGAAACCCCTTAGTTTTAAGGTAACATTAAATTTTAATATATTATATAGGTAAAATTTCAATCAAAAAAATTTTTGTATTGCAGATTGCTTTGTTGTCATTATAAAAAAAACATATATACCTGATGAAGGCCCTTCCAGGCCGAAACGTCGTAATTGACAAAAATTATTTGAAAATTGCTTAGTAAGCAACTGTTTTTATATATTGCCTGACCTTATCCCCAAGAAAATCCAAAAAATTTTGGAAAAGCATAAACTATATATACATATATATATATATATATATATATATATATATATATATATATATATATATATATATATATATATATATATATATATATATATATATATATATATATAAAACCTACTCAAAAAAACCATATTTCTCGTTGAGATACTGAGTAATGTATCAACAAATCAAATCGTTTGTTTTTTCTAGGCAAAACAGATTTTTACTACCAATTGATTTTTTAATTAAAACCAAAATATTTTTAAAACGGTTAAAGAAAATACCAGCAAACAATTTATTTTTGAAAAGAGGATGAATAGACCCTTTATTCTAAATATAATATACAGAGTATACCATTTTAAAAAAATAACGTTTTTTTTTAAATTTTTAATGTTCCTTTGTTCATTTCGTTATGCTCTAAAAATAATAAATGAAAAACTATGAAACTTTTATGTAAGAACTTGTTTTCTATCCTTTTTAATTATGGTAAGTGGGTGTCAAAATATAAATAAAAATCCTGTATAAAAACTTTTAAAGGGATTTTAGCGAAATTTTGTATAATGTTTCATTATAGTATGAAGGGTTTTTTGACCGAATACGGAGGTCGTCAAAGAAATGTTAGGATCCAATAAGTTCGTGCAAAAAAAAACTACATATTTGTGCATTTTTTATTTATTGCTATTTTGCAACAAGCCTAATATATTTTACGATTTCTAACAAATCCTATCTTAAAGGAAATTTAATTATAACACTTTTCTCTTTCTACAATTTTTCTCTACGACAAAAACTTAAAAAAAAAATCAGTTTTTTTGATTTTTTTTTACATTTTGTCTATTTTAATAATAAGGGAGCATATCTCGATTACAGAGGCCTACAAAAAAAAAGTGGTGTGTGCTGGGTGTCGGACTAAGATTTTCTGGCATATTTGTTTCCGCTGAACACTAATCAGAAAGTCAAAATTGGGGTTTAAACAGCGAAAAATTAAGAAAACCTCACAAAACCGACACGGTTTTGGTTACGGCAATATAAACCAGGGGTCTCCAAACTTTCCAGCCTTAGGGCCATACTGATTACTCCAGTAAGTTCCGAGGGCCAAAACCATATTATCATTGTTGCCGGTGGTAAGAAGTGAAATAGTCCACTGATGAAAAAAGTCCGAAAAGTACACTACGTTTAAAAAGGCTGCAAATCGGACTAAAGTCCGCAAAACGGCAACACTGCATATTATTAATTTTCCTGTCATTATCTGTAATTTCTAGATTAGTCGTAGAGTACGAGCCATGAGGAGTAACGTGACACGACATCTGGTGGACACAAGCGGAAATAGGTAGTAACTTCTATCGCTAACAGATGGCGCTAATAGCACGTACAGAATAATCTCGTTGGTTCGAGAAAGTTCTGGTGTCTTCCACTCACTTCTAGATGGCAGTAATTGGAATATATAAGAAGGCTAGTGGCGCAACCACAAGTCAGTTCCTATGACACTGTTGTTAAATAAAATATTGCATACCTCCTTAAAACGTGTTTGTGCGTGTTTAAGTTTAAGACATCTTTATAACAGTATTTTGATTTGAATTGTTGCTTTTGTGTGTGAATTAGTAGTATGGAAAAGAAGCGAAAAATTGATAGTGAATGCAGAAAATTCAAAGATCAGTGGAACATTCAGTATTTCGTAATTGAGTCCAGTAACAAGGCGCTATGTTTGATTTGCAATGAAAGCATAGCCGTTCTCAAGGAATATAACATTAAACGTCATTATGAAACAAAACATTTTCAAAATTACTCAAAATATACAGAAAGTTTGCGGACAGAAAAATTCGAAGCTATGCAGCGCGGATTGAAATCGCAGCAATCTTCATTTACAAAACTCAAAACTGAACAAGAGGCTGCAACTCGTGCCAGCTTTCGTGTGGCTCTTGAAATTGCAGAACGTGGAAAACCATTCACCGATGGAGAAATGATCAAATAATGCTTAATTGCAGTAGCCGAAGAAATGTGCCCTGAAAAGGTAAATTTATTAAAAACTGTCAGTATGTCAGCAAACACTGTGGCTCGAAGGGTAGAAAACATCGCTGAAAATATATCCTCTCAACTGTTCGACAAAAATGGACATTTTGAGTGGTTTTCTTTGGCCTTGGATGAGTCAACGGATGTGTCAGATATTGCTCAGGTGTTGATTTATATTCGAGGAGTAGATAAAAGCTATGAAGTGCACGAAGAACTTCTTGATATGTATAGTATTCATGGCACAACTACTGGTACAGATATTTTTAAAGGAGTTGAAATGGCCATTAATCAAAAGAACCTTCGATGGAAAAACTTGAAATGTAATACAACTGATGGAGGCAAAAACATGAGTGGGAAAGATAAAGGAGTGGTCGCTCTTGTGTCAAAGGCTGTAGAAAATGACGGTGGTTCAAAACCATTAGTCTTACATTGTATCATTCATCAACAGTCTTTGTGCGGAAAATGTTTGGATATGTCTGACGTTCTGAAACCAGTCATATCAACTGTTAATTTTATCAGATCTTTTGGGCTGAATCACCGACAATTCCGACAATTTATTGAAGAGATTGGAGAAACTGACTTACCTTATCATACTGCCGTACGCTGGCTTAGTTGTGGGAAAGTCCTTCAGCGCTTTTTTGAACTTCGAGAAGTGATCGAATTTTTTTGAATGAAAAGCATCGCCCTCTTACTGAATTACAAAACAACGCATGGCTGTGGAAGTTAGCATTCTATGTTGATTTGACAAAACATGTGAACGAACTGAATTTGGGATTGCAAGGAGAAAACCAGCATCTTCCTGATTTATACACTAATATCAAATCATTCCGGAAGAAATTGAGACTGTTTCAATCACAACTACGAAGTAAATGTTTTTCACATTTTAAAACATGTGAAATATTCAGCCACACTACTGAGACTGAGTTTCCTATCGATTTTGCAATCGAAACTTTGAGTGCTTTGAAGATAAATTTTGATACTCGTTTCTCGGACTTTGATGCCATTGCGAATCAAATTAAGATTTTTCAGAATCCTTTTGATACTGACATTGAAACCCTAGCCCCGGAACTTTAAATGGAAATGATTGATCTACAATGCAGGGATATAATTAAGAACAAATATTAAAACTCATCTTTGTTGGAATTTTATAAGAGTCTTCCACTGACACAATTTGATAATTTGCATAAATTTGCTCGTGGTCTGTTTTCTGTTTTTGGTACTACTTATTTGTGTGAGAAAACCTTCTCCAAAATGAAGTACACAAAAAATGTTTAGAGATCGAAATTAACTGATGAGCATCTTAAATCTCTTTTAATAATTGGTACAAGTAAAATTAGTCCACAACTACAAACTATTGTCAGTGGAAAATCTCAATTACATAAATCTCATTAGTATTTCATATGTCATTATGTTTGTTATAAGTTATGTGATTATTTAAAATGTATAAAATGTTAGTTGGATTCATTTCAATAATTTTTTAGTTATTATATACTGAAGTTAAATTTTCTGCATATTATACATGTCTTTACTCATTACAATTCTGTGTTTCTTTATCCAACTTATCACAAAAACAATAACAATAAGCCTACAAGAATGTTATATGAGTTAGCGGAGTTAGCCCATGACCATATCAATGTAGATGTCATATTAATAATTATTCAACATAAAATTAGAATACTTCAGTAAACTAAACTTAATTTGCTATAAAAATTATTTGTTCTCTAAAAGGAGTTTTCAAGTATGCTAGCTCTCCGCGGGCCGGACAAAAGCTGTCCGCGGGCCGGATGTGGCCCTCGGGCCGTAGTTTGGAGACCCCTGAATAAACTATAAGAGATACAAAAAATTTCATAATACAAATAAGAGAGCTTTTTAAATTGTGTATAAAAAAGTTATATGAACTTTTTTAAAGGGAGAAATACTACAGGAGATATAAACGAAAATGTAATTTTGACAAAACATTTCAGTCCAAAATAGGAAACAAATATTTTCTTATTAATGTGATATTTTATTTTTTTTATAAAAAATTATTTATTTTATTTTTTTAAATATCACTTAAAATTTGCTAAAAAATCCTGAAAATTTATTATAACTCGAAAAATATTGCATTTAGACAAAAAGGAATTTAAATTAAAGGTCTTTTAAAAATACATTGTTTATGTCATATACAGGTTCGTGTATCTTTTATAATTGTTTGGATATTGATGTTTTAAATAAAAAAAAATCATTAATATCTGAAATTATGCCTTTTCTCGATTATTTGCTGTTTGACCCCCAATTCTGACTTCAGATTCGTGTTCAGCGGAAAAAATACGCCAGAAAAACCTAGACCGACACCCAGCACACACCATTTTTTTTGTGGGCCTATGTTATTATTTCCAAAGGGTTTCCAGCAAAAACATGCCCGCTACCTCGTACATCCAACAACGCTTATTTATTTTACGGATAAGGTCTACATTATGTACCTAAATTATAACTTTTTTTAAGTTCTTATGATTTACGTCTGCATAATTGTAAGGTAGCTGAAAGAAATACCATTAAACAGAAAAAAGTACTAAAATATTCGTATATTCAATTCCATGAAGACCGTATTAATGAACACTTTTATTTCAGTTTACGAGTGTTTACCCGACTCCCGTGACGCTGTTTTATCGTCTGCCCCGAGACGTGAGTTTATACGACTTTTTTTCACTTTTACGGCGTAAAACGAAACAACTACTAAAACGACCTCCTACATGGGAAATAATTACCCATTTGTTAATTTTTAATGCTCGTCAATCTCGCGGATTTAGAGTGTTTCCTGAAGAAGAGCACAATTTTTTTGGGCAAATTTGATGCCTAGTTTCTATGTATCATTAAGGAAGTTTAAAGGTGTATGGAAGCCCAATGCTATGGCCCATTCGATCAAAAAATGTCCAGCCCAGTATGAAAATAACTGTCCGAGTTGGCCCCGCCGATTCTGCGCAATAACAAAATTCCACGAAATAATTTAATGTGTTGCCTACTTACACACTGATAAATCAGTGTGAAGTTAACCAACGCATTATAATTTTATGAGAGCCGGAGTACCGTTTTTTGGATTGACAAACCTTCTTATTTTAGTTATTAGTGTTTATTAAATTGTGACTATAATTTTGTGTTTATTGTTTGCTACTTATAATATCGTAGCAAAATGACTAGAGGTTGTATGGTTTTGTCTTGCAAATCCAAGGGTAACATACCCGTCTTTTTAACTTTAGGTAAGTATTTTTTATATTTTAATTAGGTGCTTCTTATAAGACGTAACGTTAGGTAACCGAATAAATAATAATATATCAATTATGAATAATAGAAAATGAAATTGTCATAGGAAATATTAGTGAGAAAAGTAAGGCAATCTTAACTATCTTTTAGATGATTTCCACAATGTTTGTGTATTTCTGTGGATTATTAAAAAGAAATAAGGTTTACATTTAGGTACTTTTATTTCATTTAATAATTTAGTACACTCTTTTAAAGGATCAAAATTATTGATTACTGGGCAAACCAGGCAAATTTTAATATAAACAGGTCCCTCTATTTGAATGAAAGGAAGTACAATTTTGGTACGGTTTTTTAGGGCGCTGATTACGAATCTAAAAAAAAATTCGTCAATGTTTCATTTTCGAGATATTCATCATCAAAATTGAAAATCAAATTTTCCTTTTTTTGCACAAAATTCTTGATTTTTACACTAAATTGGCACACAATATTTCACAAACACCTTTTAAAAACTTTTTTTATGTTTATTTTACACCTTTTTTACACTTTTATTTTTTAAGCAAATATGGCTGCTGCCTTTGAACTTAAAATTCGCAATTTAATGGAAAAAACATGTAAAATAAATAAAAATACAAGGTTTTAAAAGGTGTTTATAAAATATCGTGTGTCACTTTAGTGTAAAAATCAAGAATTGTGTACAAAAAGAAGGAAGAATATAGTGAAAATGAGGTTAGTTTAATTTTCAACTTTGATGATGAAGATCTCGGAAACGAAACGTTGCCGAAAAGATATTTTTTCAGATTTGTAATCAGCGCCCCAAAAACCCCTGTATACCAAATTTGATCAAAATCGGAGAGGAGACAACTTTCGAGACAATACCATTTGTTTAAAAATAAATTAGATTTTTGGTTTCTTAATCTTGCATTATCAACTTTTTAAGTTCGGTATACTGTACACACATAATATTTAACGGATACTGTTACAATGGATACTCAGGTACCAAAGGTTACTAAACATTTTTAACAACTGTTATTCTGTCTCATGAATATTTGTTATTAGTGAAAAGTATATGCCTAAAAAGCAGTTATAAAAATTTTCACTTTTTAATGTACAACCAGAATCTTGGGATTAGATTAAACTCATTTACACTATCTTGCCCTTCCTTTTATCACAAAATTGATGATAAGTACATAATACTATCATACAATGTTTGAATTTAATTTTAAAAATCGTGTTTTTATTTATTTACAAAGATTTTTGGTAAAAATACAAAACTTCCAAAAATATCGACCATTTAAATAGAAGGCAGTAAAGTGGCGCCATCTATTCTTTCCATATTATATCAGATGATATAAAATCTAATATTACACAATAATTTTAAATATTCTATAGTAGTATCCTTTAATAACCAACAATTTTGTGCAAAAAATAAAAAAATTAATGTTGGAATTTGACATTTGATGATGTCAATTTTATAGATAGTAACAAAGAATTATGGAAATCCGGCCCTGACCTACTATTCATTGCGCAAATTCCGCAGGGCCAACCCCCTATTCCCGCTGCCCTGCACGTCTGGACAATTTTGTTCTACAGTATTGGGCTTCCATACACCTTTAAACTTCCGTGTGTATCATACGTATCGGTCCCTGCTTTAAATTTTAACATAAAAGTACTTCTCCGAGGCTCCAAAACTTCTTGAGTGAATTCATTTTGGCGTACCTACGACTTCTGTATCTTCGAAAATTCTGAGAATTGGGGCGTTTTTGATGTAGCATGCGTCAAACATGTCAGTTAAATGATGTATAGAGCAAATTAACGAAAAGCTATTTCTTTTACTTTAATTATAAAATTTTGAAATACAACATCGGAAAATACGACTATATTGACCTACAAAAATATAAGGACATGTCAAATTCATGATGTTAGGTAATTTATAAATAACTGACTGATTTTTGTGCAATTGCTGGATAAAAAACCATAAAATATTATGTTTATACTGGTCAATAAAACTCAAGGGTCTTTTGCCCTGTCCTATACCCTAGACAGTCAATTCTAGGAAATAATGGGAGTAGACTACAAAAATTTAATTTCTCCCACGTTATAGTACAAACACTCGGCATTAGGCTAGAATTGGGGTATACCTACGGCTATTTCTACTTTTTTTAACTTTTATTGGTTTAAAGTAACACCAAATTTTTGAAGGGGTCTTAAGTTTCAAGTGCTTGTAATACAGGTTGTGGCTTAACTTCCGAAAATGCTCCCCCTTCGATGTGTCTATAATTTTGTACAAAACTTTCTTACAGCATAAGAAACAATGTTCAGAGGTTTTTTTTGGCGGCAAAATCGTGGAAAAATTAATTTTTTGTCCAATTTTTATTTTTTTTTATTTCTTTTCAGATTAAAAAATGAGCACAAAAGAAAAAAATATTTTATTGAATTAAATTTAAATTAATACGATTCAATAAGCAATGTTGCCAGATATTTTCTAATAATTTGTTACTAGTGAAGGTTGTTTTTTTCCGTTTAACAGAAATGAAGTTTTTTATAGAAAAAACTAACCAGAACTAACAAACAACAACCTTCAACCTAGTTCTGGTTAGTTCTGGTTAGATTTTTCTCGTTAAATTGTAAATATTCTTTATCATAAATGTCTGATATCTTAATTTTTTAATTATTTATTGCCAAAAAACTTTCAGATAATTATCCTACTTAAAAAGTTTATTATTTTTGTGTAATTTGTATATTATTATTTAATCCATAAGGCTTTAAAGCTAAATTTAAATCCTTTTTTGGATCCGAGAACGTTGCAAAATCTGGTTTTTTACTTATAATAAAAAATAAAAACATAGTGTTTTTTCAAATTTTAATTTTATTTTTCTCTGCAAAAGTGCATTTTTCGAATTTTTTCTTTTTAAAATTTATTAACCAAAATGTGCTCTTTTTATCTGTTATTTATTTTTTTCAAATCGATGGCTTAACGACAACAGAGCCTTCTGAACTTTTTAAAACCTACAATTTTTTTAAATATCACAATTTCGTGATAAAAGGGCGCTGTCCTTACATCCTGTTTGGAGATTTTGTATCATTTTTTTGAAAAAAAGAAAAAAGAAATGAAAACAAAAAAAATTTAATTATTTTTTTAAATATCACTATTGCCGCAAAAAACCCTCTAAACAACCTTTCTTATGCTACAAACAAGTTCTGTGCAAAGTTACAGATGAATCGGATGTCTACTGTCCAAAAAGTATAAATAAAAATATATTTAGTATAATTAATAATTATCTACAAAATACCGTTAGTTTTGGTTAGTTATTCAGAAATAGTTTACACTATTTTACACTTTTTGTACACACCATGTCCCAAAATACACCTTTGATAAGAGAGCTGTCGTAAAAAAGGTGTAAAATTGTGTACACTATTTTTGAATAATAAACAGACTGTTTTCCTGTTACTTTGCGTGCCATCACTATGCCTCGCTCTTTGCATTATTTTATTTTTCTGACAAAAAGTACCTAAACTACTTAAGGTATTGAAAGTAATTTAGATAATTTAAGTACTTCTAGAAACTACTTAAGTAGAAAAAAATATTTTGTTAAGGAATAAGTACTACTTTTAAAAATGTTGGGATATTTTAACACAAGTACAAATACTTTTTTTTAAGTACCAAGTATTTCTACTTAATAATTTTATTTCCTGGGCGAGGGTTTATTCAATATTTACTTCGTTACTTCAACTAACAAAATAATAAATAAAATGTAAATTCTCTAATTTTAGAAAATAGTCTTATTATTTTTACAATATGGGCTTCAGTTTGATTTGGTTCTTAAAAATAAAAAAATCTAAAGTTTTTGACTGCCACGCTTATATATTTTAAAAATATAAAGAATTATTAGTATTTGCTATAGAAAAAATTACATACCTGTTAATCGGATATATCGTGTTTACATTAGAAAAAATGATTTAATTTTAAAACTTGGTTTTCACCTAAGTATGTTAAATAACTATACTGCGGTATGTTGTACATACAAATTTGTTCTAAGTTACTGTATCCACTAAATAAATTCCCAATATTTTGTTATACACACCATCCATTGTTAATATCTGTATCAAAGCCCATGTGTTTTGTAGGGTGTCAATTTAAAAAGGTACCAACTCCAATATGTCAGCCCCTATAGAAAATATAAAAAAAACAAAACACGTAAATTTTGTTTTTAGGGGAACATTTAATATACTTGTTTTCAATCAAACTAGAGGGTTAATTCTAGAGGTGGTGAAAGCAACTCATACAATTTTAAATGGGAAGGGTGGTTGAGTGCAACCACCTCACTGCGTACAGCGGCTCGTGAAGTAGGTATGTCTCCTAAAACAGCAAGAAAGATCCTAAAGTTACATAAATTTCACCCGTATTAAATGAAAATTCTTCAAGAGTTTTCTTATGATGATTTCGATAGGAGAATTGACTTTTGTAAAATAATGACGAGTTAACCCGAATATATTGCAGAATATATGCTTTTCAGACGAGAGTACGCTTTTTCTTAATGGGCATGTTACCAAAAAAAATTGCCGTTACTGGAGCGATCTTTTTAGAGAAGGACATACACAATATCCAGGAAAGATGCGCGTTTTGGGTTGTTATTCTTGGAAATGCTATTGTAGGGGCTATATTTATTGAAGAAAACCTGTCTGCTGAGCTTTACCTAAATACACTTGAAGAGGTAATATGTAGATCCATTAGTACCAGCAAGTTTGGAACATCAACTTGATGCGGTTGGCAATATGATATTGCAAAAAGATCTTATTTACTTTCATCAAGATAGAGCTCTATCTCACTACTTTCTTCCAGTTAGGCAGTGGCTTGATAAAAATTTTCCCCATAGGTGGAATGGCCACCACGATCACCCGACTTAACACCTCTAGATTTCTGTTTCTGGGGATATCCAAAGTCGCTTGTTTATAAAACAGCTTCAAAACATGAAAGATTTAAAACCAAAAATAGACGCAGCATGTCTAGGGATTTAAGTAGAAGTTTTTCAGAACGTTAGAGGAGAATTTGAAAACATGATGTATTACTGCCTACAAAATAATGGACAACATTTTAAAAATCTATTAAATTAAAAAAAAAATTTATATTTGTTCTGTTTTATTGCAACTCTACATATCTTAACTAATTAACACTTTTTGTCTATTATTTTTGGAACACTAAAAAAAGATCAAGTGTATGGTATTTAAAAAAGCAATTCAATACTTTTTAAAACGAGGTATCACTCAACTCCCCCTTTCCATTTAAAATTTTAGGGGCTGCTTTTACCACCCCTAGAGGGTTGATATAATTTGAATGAAAACAAGCGTATAAAGTGTCCCCTAAAAAAGAAGTTTACGTGTTTTAGTTTTTTTTCTGATATTCTATAGGGGCTGGCATATTGAAAGTGGTACCTTTTCAAATTGACACCCTGTATATCGTCGCGAAAGCTCTGTTAGATTAGAAACAAGAGACGAATAAACAATTCATTTTAAGAGAAAAGTATAGAGAAGATTATTAATTTATTTTAGAGCATTTTGCAGATAATAACTTGCACACCTTAAAATGTTTTTAAGCGTTACTGGGGGGAGGGTAATTACCCTACCCCTCTTCCCACCTATGTATTTTACTTTCTAGTCGTTTCAGACGTAAGGGACAAGTCACGATTTTAGATTTTTTATTTCTGGGACACCATTACCGGTAGAAATGCTTCTAATAGGCCAGAACCTGAAAATATAAAACAGTTTTAGATGTGTTTTCATACTTGAGAAAATACTGCTATGATTGTGCATCTATCTCTTGATTGCAGACACTCGTTCTGCAGTTCTCTTGCAGCCACCAGCAGCAGCGATTACCGATTACATTTCTCCTGCTGCTCTCTTTGGCCATGAACCTGATCGGCGGCGGGTCGCGCGACCTTTTCCTTATTTCCTCGACGACGACTTCGCCAGGCAACAACGGCATTCTCGAATCGAGTCTAGAGTCACCGCGAAGGCTGAAAAATTACAGGCAAGTATGGTACGTTTCACAATAATTCGTTGATTTCCTGAAAAAAAATTAATGACAACCCTCAATCGTAAACCCAGTCATAAATAAGTTGCCTGACAAATATCTGTTTTAGGCACCGCACCTTTTGAAAGAGTACAGATCCTGATTACCTACTGATATCAATAGTTTAAGTTAGCTATTTTTAACAAAAAAACAAATTTAAAAGAATAGGTTAGTAGCTTTATTTTAATCATGTCTCACAGAATTTTTCCAACTGTCTACTGGGATATTATTTACACATTTTTTAATTAATTCTATAACCGAACTACTAAGTGTAGGGGATGTGTTTCCCTTCTAACCATCGTCTTTAACTGGCTCCATATATGTTCTATTGGGTTAAAAATACAGTAATACGGAGGGAGGCGTAAAACTGTGTGACCATTAGCACTTGCGAGATTGTCACAGATATATTCCCTTTTAATATTGAATGTTTTTAAAACATTTTAAAGATCTTTTTTAGGATAGGTTTTTCAGAATATATATATATATATATATATATATATATATATATATATATATATATATATATATATATATATATATATATATATATATTATATATATATATATATATATATATATATATATATATATTATTTTCCATCGTATAGTTTTAAATTTCCACTTTTGTATTATTTGAATTCGGCACTTTATTTAGTTGGCGACTGTGGTAACTAGCGTTGTCCATCACAGTAACACTATTTCTGGGCACATTTGGAAGCAGACGATTCTACAACCAATCTTTAAACAATGTAGCATTCGTGTCTTGATGATAATCCAAAGATGAATTGCCAATTTTCTTCGCAGATAATAATAGAGCGTTCGGAATAAATCTATTTTCTAAACCTGCATGTAATATCGAAATTATTTGTCCTTTGTTTGAAGGAGCTTAAGTTTAACATTTAATTGTTGAATAGCTTCAACCTTTTTCAGGCGTGCCGTGGGTATTAAACTAAGTTTCGTCCAAGTATATAATTGAACGATTTTCTTTCTTATATTGTCTGATAAAATTCAAATAATCTCTACGCCGTACTTGTAAACGCTGCGATTCCATTAGTACTTATCTTTTGCCATTGCCATTGCTTTTACTATTCTCCAAAGGCTTGTCCTGCCACATGAAATGTCGGTTTCGTCTGCTGTAAGTACCTTTTTTAGCGTATCTATTGTTGGGACTATTTGTTTACTATATATGTCATAAATTTTCCTCCAAATCAAGTCTTTATCAGTTTTTTCGATGCTTCTCAATTTTTCGCTGTCAAGCCGTTTTTTCCTTGACTGGATGGGTTTGGTCACTAAATCTTTTACTGTCGTTAATGCAACTTTGGTCAAAACACTCGTTTCACTAAAACACTCCGGTCATACCCTTTTTCTAAAAGGGTACAGTAAACGTTCTTTATAATGTTTTTGGCATCAAGTGATAAAGGTTTTTTCTTCGTTACACCATAACTTCCGGTAGCAATATTATATGAAGTTTCACACAGATCTGACATAATTTGAATCCTCAATAACACACACGAAAATACCTTTAACGCACAGCTTGACAAACACCAAACGGCTGATGAACTAAGATGAAAAGACTGCGTTTTATATTGAACAACTGCAATTTGCCATTAACCTACATAATATACCAAAAAGTAGGTACAATAATAAATAAAGGAAATTTTAAGTCCGGATCTACCTGCGGGTACCCAAAGTTAATGGAGTTTTATTACTAACAGTAGCAGGTAAAACGAGAAATCAACGAATTATTGTGGAATGTACCATACCTGCATTTCTCAGTTTCTATTCGATTATTCCATAATCATCGCTATAACATACAATTTAGTTCAGCTGAAATTTATTCTTCTTAGCTAGTAACATGCCAAGTTCTTTAGCTTCGCTCATGGATTCTGGAGAAGTAAAGGATCACCCTCTTTTATGGCTGTTTTGCTTAAAAAGTGACCCTCACTAGGAATCGCTGATGTAGCTTAGGGAACCAATGAGAACCAATGGCCTTGACCGCAATATAAAAAGTAAAGTTTAAAAACGGCCCTCTGGAACACAACGCCATCTGCAACTGGAGGGCCATTTTTGTAACACCTTTACCTCTCTAGAATCCATGGCTTCGCTTGACAGATGACACATTCAATATGACGTTTTAGTGTAAATGTTTTTAGTTGTTTGGGTAATTTTTGTGACAATTGTATAAATTTCAGTTTTGTGTAAGTACTTTTAATAAATTAACAATAAAATGGTAAGTGCCAAGTGTGTAAAGTGACGGATATGATTTCTGGATTATCATTTCACAAGTAAGGACAAACTATGCTTGTACCATTCTATCGCCAATAATAAACAAAAACATGTTGGCCGCAGCTCTCGATTGCGTTATGAATGAAATGCTTTCTCTATCTATGATGTTAGCTCATTGATTGTAACCATAATATTTGAAACCTATCTATATTTCTATGACCCAAAGATGATATATCATTTTTCAAATAAAATTAGCCACTCTAGCTTCAGTTTTTTGGGATACTTAACAAGCAATTATTATCACTAAATACTTGAAAAAGGGTAAAAAGTAACATGCAGATATACTTTTACTTTTTAGTTATCGTGTGCGGAGAGTGCGTGGAAAAAACAGCCTATACGTCTCGACTTATGATAGTATTGGTTCACTTATTCTTGGTGAAGGCCTACAACTTATTAGGCCTTGTGTCCGCGACTTTCCGTGTTTAATGTAGGTTGGTGAACCCCGTGCCACCGAGATTCGCAGCCATCCAAGGGCGTTCGTGCAACCCAGACGCATTACGCAACGTTGCCATGATTTTTATTGCGAAATCCTTAAATATCGCCATTAATTAGTTATTTACAATTAATTCGTTAATTTTTTAGTAATTTTTATATTCAGAAGGTTTTTTTAAGATTTTAATACGTATAATATTTTATTTTTTTCACTACCTTCTTAGATAATACCGTTTTCAACCTCCGAATAAGAGTAGAAAACAGCACTTTACCTTCCTTAGGGAGGTGAAATTTTTACCTTCCTGTTCCAGCTAAGCAAGCTAATTAATTTTTAATGAATTTCATTTTTATTATTTTTTATTTTGGCAAAAGACTTAATGATATTAACTTAGAAGTTCCTAAAATGTCTTGCGGAATGCAGTCCATTTTTTAAAAATTTTGTGTTCCTTTCCAAATAAAAAAATAATTTTGACAATTTGTTTAAAAACGCCAATCATTATGTTGTAAACAAGTTTCTTGGCAACGCTAATCTCTTTGATGCCTTGAGTGATTTCAAATCTTAAGCCCCCAAAGACCTCGTTCTTTTTAAGCAGTTTTAATCGTGGCGATCAAAAGCGTCAATTAAAATTTGCCAGTTTGTGGGCGAAAACCGAACATAACACCGTCGGTGAAAATTTATGTCCGCGCTTGAAATCTTAATCGTTGAATCGTCCTTTTTAAAATTTTAAAAGGGGGGGGTGTCTGGAAAAAGAACGTTTTTAGTCGTTTCTTGTAACAGATAAACATTTTTCTTTTTTTTTTTTCGGTGAACTTTTTCTCTCGGGGCTTTGGGGTTAAAAAAGGGTTTTAAAAAAATTAAATTGGGAAAGGAAAAAAAATTTTTAATCGTCCGACTAAGCAGTCTTAATCGGTTTTTAAAAAAGGTTTAAAGAACGATAGTCTGTGTGGTCTTTTACGTTATCACTTTTTTGCAGGGGTTTTAAAATTTTTTTAAAAAACCTAATAATTTAATAATAGAACAAACAAATCTAAACCTAAATAATTAAAAAACTCTTATTTGCACAAAATTTATTTTGATCTAAAAACACGCCAAATCTCTTCCTAATAGGTAATTAAAGAACCATCTCACAAATAACTTTTCTCAGAAAGAATTAGTTTCTGCGGAATTACGGTTTAAAATTCACGCCTGGTCCCTTAAATTTGTCGTCAGACCAAAACGCCTTATAATGAAAGAAATGTTGCCGAGTTCCAATATTAATTTTTTCTCAAACCGTCAAAAAATGTTGAGATTTTTGTATTTTTCGGGAAAAAAAGCCCCCCAACCCCTCATCAAGGAAGTTTAAAGGTGTATGGCCCCCCAAAAAGGAAATGGCCCATTCGATCAAAAAATGCCCCCCCAAAATATAAAAAATAACTGGGGGAGTTGGCCCCACCTTTTTTTGCGCTTAACGAAATTCCACGAAATAATTTAACGTGTTGCCTCTTACACTGATAAATCAGTTTTTTTGTTGGGCAACACTTTTTTAATGAGGGCCGTATTAGTTTCGTTTTTTTTTGCTTTGTGTGATTATATTTTGTGGTTGCAGAAGTTTTTGGTTTCCTTTTTTTTGGGGGTTAAAATTTTATTAAATTTGTGACTAAAATTTTTTTTGTTTATTGTTTGTTTTTTAATATCGTAACAAAATGACTAAAGGTTGTATGTTTTTTTTCTTGAAAAAAACAAAGGGGGAACGTCCCCCGGGATTTTTTTTTTTGGTTTTAAAATTTCTTTTTTTTAAAAAATTTTTGCTTCAGGGGGTAACGTTGGTAACCGAAAAAAAAAATATATCAATTATGAATAATAGAAAATGAAAATTTCATGGGGGAAAAACCACTGAGAAAAGTAAGGCAATTTTAAATCTTTCTTTTTTTATGTTTTAAAAGTTTTGTATTTTTGTGGATTATTAAAAGAAAAAAAGGGTTCCCCCTTTAGGTTCTTTTTTTTCATTTAATAACTTAGTACATTTTTTTAAAAGGGGTCAAAAAATTAATTATTGGGCAGACCAGCCAAATTTTGATTTTTTCGGTCCCCCCAAATTTTAATAAAAAAAAAAAAAAAATTTTATTTTAAAGTTCCTTTTGCTTTTTCTGTATTTGTTTAAAAAGAAATTAGTTTTTTTGGGTTTTTTAAACTTACATTATCAACTTTTAAGCTAGACATACTGTAGACACATAATATTTAACGGTTACTGTTACAATGAATACCTAGGTACCAAAGGTTAATAAACTTTTTTTAAAAATTGTTATTTAGTCTCATGAATGTTTGTTATTAGTGAAAAGTATATGCCTAAAAACATTTTAAAAAATTTTTAAAATTTTTAAGGGGCCCAAACCCCAATCTTAGGATTAGATTAAACTCTTTTTTCACTATCTTGCCCTTCTTTTATCACAAAATTGGTGATAAGTACATGGGGAAAAAAATCATACAACATTTGAAATTAATTTTTTTTAAAAAAAAATGTTTTTATTTATTTACAAAGATTTTTGGTAAAAAAACAACACTCCCAAAAAAAATTTTTTTAATTTTTAAAAAAAAATGGCGCCATCTATTCTTTCCATATTATATCAAGATATTTAAAAAAAAATATTACACAATAATTTTAAATATTCTATGGTAGTATCGTTTAATAACCCCCAAAAAATTTTTTGCAAAAAAAAAAAAAAAAAAAGTGAAAGCTTCAATTTGGCATTTGATGATTCAACTTTATGGGAAAAAAAAAAAGAAATTTTTGGGAAAAAAACTCTGACCTCTATTCATTTTTCCCAAACCCAAAAAATCCCCCGATTCCCCCTTTTCCCACGCCCGGAAAATTTTGTTCCCCAAAGGTTGGGCTTATATTTTTAAACTTCCCCCTTTTTCCCCTGCCGGGGGAAAAAAGTCCCCGGGTTTTAACAACACTTTTTATTCTAGGATTTAAAAAAAAAAAAATTTTTTTTAACTAAATGTATTAATTTTGACTTGGTTGGAGGGAAAAAAAAATATATATCATACGGACTAAAAATTGCATTTTTTTTTTTGCAATTTTTTTTTCGCTCGGCTGCGCTGTGCTCCGCCTCGCAACTGCAAAAAAATTTTTTTTAAAAAAAAGATCCTTTTTTTTAAAAATAAAAATATTTTTTTTTTTTTTTTAATTGACTTAATTCAAAGCAAAAACAGAAAATCTATCACGTTCCTTTAATCCGATTTAAAAAATCCTTTAAATGTCAATTAAATATGCAACATAATAAATGTAAAGGGTAATTATACCATCAAAATCCATCCCAATTACCACAAATTAAAAAAAAAAAAAAAAATTCGTTGAAACTCAAAAACCATTCATTATCATTAAAAAAAACTTGTTTTAAAAAAAACTTGATTGATTACCGATTTTTGAACCAATGCAAAAACGTTTTTTTTGATGTCGGGGGAAAAAAAAAAGATTTTTTGTATTCTACTTTATAAATAAATGAAAAAGGCACCTATTCACTGATTGAAAATAAAAAGTGTTTTAATATCCAGAAATAGGGTTTTTTAAAAATTTTTTCAAAGCTTTCATCCGAGATGTAATATTGGAACATAGCCCCGATGGCCTCTGTCGTCCCCGGGGGGTTTTGAATATTTGCGTTTTTTTAAAGGTTTTTTTTGGGTTTGAATATTAAATGCTTGACCCCGGGGTTTTAAAAATTCGTATAAATAAAAAACATTTAGTCGAAGCTTTATTTGGTAAAAAAAGGGTTTTTTTTGATAAAAGAAAAAAATGTAAAAAAGTTTTCCCCTTTGGATAAATGATAAAATTTGATATTTTTTTAAAAACGATCTAAATTTGTCGGGATAACAAGAGCCGGATTAAGCCTTAGCACCGCCCCGGGGGCCCCAATATTAAAAAAAAAATTTTTTTTTTATAAAAAATTTTGAATCTTTTAGGGGGGAAAAAAAAAATTTGCAATGTTTAAAAAAAAGTCAAAATTTTTTTCCCTTTTTTTTCGCCCCTCACGGCGCCGTAGGCAGTGAGAGGGTGAGCCACTCCCAAAGTCGTTGTAATGTGTGACTTGACTCGGGCCTAACCCCAAGCCTATTAATTAAACTTAAGGCATGTGTATCGAGAAGGGCTTCACCAAACTAAATTTTTATATTTGAGAAATCCCAAAATTTTTTTTAAAAATTTTTTATTCAGGTGTTCGGTATCGTCAAAAAAAATTCCCGGAAATTAAAACTCAGACGCCCCAAAAAACCCCCAAAAAATTTTTTAAAAAGGATATTTGCAAAAAGGGGCCCGTTGGGAAATTGAGGAGGGGCCCGTAGGGACCAATTTACTAATTTTTTTACTTCCTTAGGTTTTTTTGGGAAAAAAAAATTTAAAAAAACAATTTTACACAGTATCTGATAATTTTTAACCTATTTTTCAAATTTTAAAATTTTCTTTTTTTTTTATGGTAACTCTGAAGTTTTTTTTTTTTAAAATAATATTTTTTTAAGTATCTTGTTTTTTTTTTTTAATTTTAAAAATAAAATTTTTTTTTAAAACAAATCAAAAAAAAATTTGAAAAATTTCTAATTTTTTTAAAAATTTTTGGGGGAGGTAAAAAGATTTTTATAAAGGTGAAACCCAATAGTCACACTTTTGTTAATTTATAAAATTTAAGACACTAGAACTTTTTTGTTGATGAAATTGCAACGTGTATAATAACTCTAAACATGATTTTAATCATGAAAAAATTATTTTTATTTATCGTAATATGAAGATGATTTCAACACAAATGCACTTTTTCGCAACTTCGTTAAAATTTTAAAATAAAAAGAAGTTCCGTCAAAAGATCCACTTTAATTTCCTTTATTTTTAAAAACCATATTTTTCGAAAAAAAAAACGATATTTCATTATTTGTGCTAATAATGAGATAAAATAAATAATGACAAAGATCAATCTTGTGGCCACCAAAAGTTAAAAATAAGCGCTTATTTCAGAAAAAAATATAACTTAAATAAATAAAAAAAATATGTCGCCTTTGGGGGGGGGGCGCCTTCGCAGCCCCCAAAAATTTTTCTTGACTTTTTAAAGGGCCCCCAAAAAAAAAGTCTGGCAAGATGTTTTAGGGTGCATACGGAAAAAAACCCAAAAATTTTCAAAAAAAAGTTAGCTTTTTTTTTTTCTGAAAAAAACCCATAAAAATATTCTCTTACAGTGAAAATTTTGATTAATTGTAATTTATTCCCAAACTTTTTTGGGTTTTTTTTAAAAATGAAAAGAAAAAAATGTTTTTTTAAAAATTTATTGGTGGATTTTTAAAAAAAAGAAAAGGGGGCCCCCAAAAAAACCCTTTTTTTAAAAAAAATTTTTGCATGGACCCGAAAGTTTTTAAAAATTGATGTGGAAAATTTGGTTTATAATTTTTAAAAAAAAAAGGGTAAAAATTTTTCCCCAAAAAAGTTTTTTTTACAATCGCGGGGTTTTAAAAAACTTCGTGATATTTTTGGGGGCTCTATTAAAATTAAATTAATTCTTTAACGGTGTCTTGGGGGTTTTTATTTTGGCTATGAAAACGGGGTCTGATCATTCAAAAACGCGCGATCTCGTTTTTTGACAAAAAAAATGGGGGTCAAAATACAACGGGGGAAAAGGAAAATTACCTCCCTTTTTTACTCGTTTGGGTTTTTTATTTTTTTCCCCCACTACTGTGCTTCCACCAGTGCTTGTGGTTTTGCTGTCCCCAAAAAAAAATTTTAAAAAAGTGTAAACTGTGTTTTGGCCCCCAAAAAAAACAGCTTTCAGCTTTAATTTCTTTGGGATCTTCCTGTTTAAAATAATTTTATAATAAAACCCCCTTATAAAAAAAAAAAGTACTAACATTTTTTTTTTTTTTTTAAAAATTTTTCAGTAATCCCCTTTAAAAAATACGTAACTTTGGGGTTTTGAGGTTTTTTCTTTTTAAAATTTTTTACTAAGAATAAAAACCCTTTTTTTTTTTAAGATTTTTTTTAGGGGGTTTTCAAAAAACCTGTCCGAAAAAATCGATGAGCAACAAACCCAAAAAAACCCCTTTTTCTTGAATAATCCTTTTCAAAGGCATTTCATTCACCCCTTGGTTTTTCAAAGGGAAATCGGAAAAAAAATTTAAAAAACCCCAAAAAGGGAAAATTTGGGGTTTTTCATAATCCCGTGTTACGTTTTCAATTCTTTTTAAAACAAATTTTAAAATTTTGGTTTTTAAAACCCCAAAGGCTGAATAAAATTAATGAAGTTTTTTTCGGGGGATTCTTTATTTATGATTATCATTTACGCAGATATTTTTACTAATTTTTAAAATTTGTGTTTAAATTAAAGAATCGTTGGAAATTAGAATTATTTACTTTTGGTTAATACTTTATTTGAATAAACTACATTTAGTTTTCCCCCAAAATTTCCCCCCAATTTTTAAGGGGTTTTAAGATCTCTAGAGTCAACTATTATGTTTTTTCCCCGATTTTAAAGGAAAAATTTTTCCCAAAAAAAAATTTCCCCCCTTTCTACGTTTTCCATAAAAGGCCAAAAAAACCTTCAAAAAAAACCCCCTTTAAAAAAAAATTTTGAAAAGGGTTTATGAAAAAAATTAAACAATTTTTCGGAAATTGTTATTACCATAGGAACGTTTGTTAACCTCATTGCTAATAAAAAGGTGTAAAATGAAGATCCGTGTTTTTATACAAGGTGATTTGAAACATTTAGTGTTATGGAAGAATTAAGTGCACTTATAAAGCAAATGATGGAAAAACAAGAATTCATGAAAGAAGACCTAAAAAAAGGAATGAAGACCAGTCAAGAATCCATAAAAGAAGACTTAAAAACATAATTAAAGACTGGTCAAGATATCATAAAAGAAGATTTAAAAACAAATGAAGGCCAACCAAGAGGATATGAAAATAAATCAACAAGAAATGAAGCGCGAAATCCGAACTAGTCAAGAAGAAAACTCAAATAGAGAAAATCCAAAAAGATAATAAAAGAAGCCTTGCACAATGGTATACGGAGTGGCCAATTTGGAGTTAAAAAGACTCTTATAAAGGTTTGAGAAAGGTTCTATTGGCTCGGAAGTCTTGCCGATCTAAAAGCTGGTGCGGGAATTTGCCCGGGCTGCCCCAGAAAAGGGGACCCAAAAAAAAGAAAGCCATGCAAGATGAAGTAATACAATGTGGGGTTACCTTTTGAAAAAATTGTCATAGACATAGCAGGACAATTTCCAGTAAGTAAATCCGGGATTCGCTTTATCTTGGTAGCGATGGATTACTTCAGCAAAAGGCCGGAAGTCTACGCAATACCAAATCAAGAAGCTGCCATTGTTGCTGACGTACTGTTTCAACAATGGATTTCTCGATATGAAGTAAAAAGGGAAATATACACTAATAAAGGCAGAAACTTTGACTTTGAATGAGACCTGTTTAACAACCTTTGCAATCTTTTGGAAATTCCATAAAACAAGAACCGTTCATCCTTCAGTCAGATAAAATGGTCGGGAGATTTAAAGGGACTCTTATTAACTACCTACAAATAAGAGTAAATGACCAACAAAGTAAATGAGGCAACTGTATACAGCCGTTTTTATTAGCCTTTCGCTTCGCAATTCACGAAACAACTGGAACATCACCTATATAAGTCATTTTTGGACCGGATTTGTGCCTTCCAGTTGCCTTCTAGCAATAAAGAGCCAGCAGAAGATTATGTTAGTCAGCTTAGTAAACAGCTTTGATCAATACTAGAAGGGGTTCGTAACAAGCTACAAAAAAAGTAACCGTAAGAAGTCCCGCTATGACTTAAAAGATAACCATGGAGAATCAATGGGGGTTCACCAAAACTTTAGAAGTCATTGGAGGGACCATATAGAATGGGGACCTGGCTTAATGATCTGGTGTACCGAATTTAGAAAAGCCCACAGGCGAAGATGAAAGTATTAACTCTAAAACGGCTGTTTCGCTATTAAGACCGGAGAAGTATTTCAAAAAGACAAAAATGGGGGGGGAAAGGTTGTTTAATTGATTTAAAATTTAAACCGAATTTTAACTTCGAACGCTAGGGAACCTTTTTATTTTTGTCCTGTAGGCTCACTCATTTTTGGTAAATATATCGCTTAATATTGTGTAAAAATAGCCGTTACATGATACCTTGGTAAACTAAGATCTATAAATTTTTTGCTAAAGCCTCAATTAAAGAAGAAAATGTTTTTTCTTTGTTTGAGAGGAAAATTCGCCCTTGTAAGTGAGGCAGACCTTGTAGAAGGAATTTTCGTTGGGTCGCAATGTGTGAACTCTTTAAGGAAAATTTGCAAACTACACTTTCGGCAAAGCTTGTAGACTGCCTTCAAAGGATTTGTATCAACTTTCTAGGTAGCATAGGATTAAAGAAATATAAAAGTCCAGAAGAACATATCCATTTTCTCCACCCCCCATTTCGAATTCTCTCCTAACAATTTAGGTGTATTTTCAGACGAACCCGGCAAAAGATTTCATTAGCAAATTGCTCAAATAGAAAGAATAGTGAGGAATGGACCCTAAACATGTAAGCGGAACTATTGTTGAATCCTCAAATGTAAAACCGATCCTTTTGAATACAAGCGGAAAAAGATAATAAACCGATTTTTTCATTGTCTTGCATTTTTTTCGATACAAAATAAGGCATATTATGTAAAAAAAACTGATACAGTTTTTTTTTAATCTTTGAAAATTTGCTATATTGCCCTTAACTTTGGTTCCTTCTGTTTATATTTTTCCCCCTTTTTTTAAAAATAGGTATATTAAACAAACCTAACTCATATTTAAATTTAGCGCATTACAGTAGATACAAAAATTTCCAGTCGAGAGGGACAAAGAACATCAAACTCCAAAACAGTGTTGTAATTTTTAACCTAAATATTTATAGAATTTTTCAGAGCTTGCGAAATGCGCGAATTGCCCCAAAATGGCCCGATTTTAATTGTAAATAAATGATTTAAAAACTAGACAATAATTTTGCTGTCTTTTTTGTACACTACACATTTAGTCTTGTAATACTATATTAATGTTAACTTGATAAAAATATTATGTATTTAATCGGTCCTGTTCGTGCTTAAATCACTAAAAAAAGTTATTAAAATATAATTATTTTTGCACAAAATAATAAAACAGTTCTTGGAATTGACAGTTCATTTTCTGATAAATAATTACATAAAAATAACCTTTTTATCTTATCCACATTTTAAATTGATTACATGATTACGGAGAATTAGACCTATCTCAATGTTTTTCCAGTTAGCTACACAATGAAAAATAATAAGTGTCTGTGTTAATAAATGTAGCGCTTCGTTCTGTTTTATCTCAGTTGTTTTTACTTTTATTCTAGATGTTACCGGGAAAATGCTATAAAGCATGTTTTATAACCATATTAATAGTTCTTTTCTACAAGTAAATTTATTATACAGGGTGGTTAAGAAATTGCTTTTAGAAGCACGATAGCTAGGGTTTGAAGTTCGGGATCCCAAAATCCTGGAATCCCGACTGGTTTTTATTCCCGAAAATCTTGGTTTTGGAGTATAGCAATCTCGAAAATCACTATATTATTAAATAATAAAATTTGAATATGTTGTTGTGTAAATAAAAATAAATACGGATCTCATAACCAATGGTGTATCACATTTTTTTGGAAAAATCATTTAAATATTTTCCTACCAAAAAACTTTTCTGTCTTTCTAACACATGGTTTTTTATGGAAATTGCCATTAATATGAATTTTGGGACCTTAAAAGCTCTTTAAATGCATAATAACCATGCCAGGGCCGTATTTAAAAAAAACAAAGTTGATGATGGCAGTTCGAAGACAAAACGTCGGTGTGTAAATCTAATAACACTGTCTTGTAGAACAAAAAAAGTGACAATAAAAATGTAAAATTTATTTTGTTATATCTATTTAAATAGAGTCATAAAAAAATAAAAATGAAATCGCAAATATTCGTTTTTTCCAAAAGTCTTCGGAAGTATTTAAAATTTTTAAACTTTTAAGATGGCATTCTGATCAGCATCGAATTGCGCAACTTTGCCTTCATTTAATCAACCTTGTATCTCTTTAAATTTCTAAAATCTCAATGATGAAAATCGAATTTGAGACACGCTGTACATACACTGTGTTCATAAATAACGGATAAATTCGATTAAAATTCACGTATTCTGTTTTGCGAAAATCGCTCTGACACGTGAATTTTGATTTTAGATTACGCAGTTTTTATCATTGAATGTTTGTATAGGGTGAACGTAATGCATTGTAAGTTAGTATCAATTTCAGTTTGATTTTTTTGGGATACTCGCCTTTCTATTTTTTGGAAAATAGACCTCCGGTCCAGGTCCCGGGGTATAACGAACTAACCCTGTTCAGGGCTATTGACCCTTATGAACTTGCAGATCGCCTGCAAGTAAAAAGAAGAAAACCTCCCAAAACACCCAAAAATCAAAAATATTAATCTACGTTTTGGTGGCAAGTCGGCCACCGTTGTCAAGGTGAAACTAAACCAAAAAATTAAAACTAAGTTTTAAGAAATTTTTGCTCTAAAAACTTAGGAAATTCTAATAGCTTTTGAGATTAGGTTATTTGACTGGTGTATGTATAGTATTCAAAAAGACAAAAATGGTGGGTGGTATGGTGTGTTAATTGATTTTAAGTTTACCTGAATTTACTTCAGCATCAAGCATAGGCAACCATGTATTATTTAAATTAACAGATATTGATGCTACACATTTATCTCTGATTAATAAATTAAATGCAGTTTCCTTTATTTTACGTTTCCTAAACTATAATGCTAAAAGTATTCCAGTTTATTATGTATTTGTTATCAAATGCATGTTGACAGATTTTTGATTTGTGGAATTTCGGGTTTCTAGCATAGTTGAAAGAATATACAGTATATTGTATGTTCTTTAAACTATGTTTCTAATGTATGTTCTGTGTTCTTTTATGGGTTTGGCTAATGGTCTGGAAGTTTTACCTATATAAAACTTATTACATCCACAATGGATCTTATTAATAACATTTTTTGTGTTTTCGTTTATATTTTATGGTTTTGTGTTTGTTACTTGAGATTTAATAGTGTTTTGTATTTTAAAGATAATACGAATATTAAATTTATTACCTATTCGTTGAATTTTATTTGATAAGCCAGGAATATATGTTAAAAATAAATTTGTAATAGGTCTATTTTGATTTTGTCTTAAATTTGGTTGTTCTAATTTTTAAAATCATTTGTTTATAAATCAAGAGGATAATTATTTCTAACTAAAATATCTTTTAAAAATTATTTTTCGTTTTCTTTGTTTTGATTAGAACAAATTATTTTAATTCTATCAAAAAGACTTTTTACAACTCCTTTTTTTACCCTTATTGGGTGATTAGAGCTAAAATTTAACTATCTGTTTACATGTGTAGGTTTTCTGTAAATTTTAGTTACAAAATTATTTACATCTTTTTTTTATTAGAATATCAAGAAAAGGAAGTTGTAAGTTTTGTTTTTTTCTAAAGTAAAATAAATAGTGGGTTTTAGTGTATTAATGTGTGTTAAAAAATTATTTAGACAATTTTCGTCACCAAACTAAAGGTTTATAATGATAATGATAATATTATAAAATTGGATTCAAAATTTTCCATAAAAATATTACTTAATAATAGTGATGAGCAAAGCAAGACCAAGACCAAGACCGGGCTAGTCTTGGTCTTGCAAGTCTGGTCTTGGTCTTGGTCTTGCAAGCCCAAAGAAAGTCTTGGTCTTGGTCTTGCACCACCCGGTCTTGGTCTTGCTGCAAGAGAGGTCTTGCTTTTTTTGGTAGCAATAATTTAAACTAAGCAATCTTAAATAAAATATATATTTTTTTAATACTTACAAATAAATAAAGATGGAGACTATATTTTTTGCTTTAAAATTTTTAAATATACCAATTTTAACCTTACATGTACATTTAAATTATTTGATTAAAAATGATATTTTAAATGTAGAGTTTATTTATTTATAGCGCTTCATTTTAGTGATAGGAAATATTTAAATTTTCTTTGAAGAAGCATATAAAATTACAATACTGAGTACTCTGAGGGCAGAAAAAAAACTTTTAATTTCAACCAGATGTGAAATTTCCATGAAAATGATTCTGATATGTAAACATTGGTTTCTAATTAAAAAAAAAAAGGTATTTAGAAAGCTTTTTAGTTCAAATAAACTTTCTATGTTCAAATTAGTTAAACATTTGCCGTACAAAGTTTGTACAAATACTTTATAAACATTCTGCTTATACAAGGTGGCTCGATAGTGCGACAAAGATCGATATATCCGAAACCGTTCATAAATAAAGGGCGTAAAATGTAAAATTATTTTCTATTTCAGAATTTTCCAAAAAATCTACTACCCACTCAAGAAAACTTCCTTATTTTAAGCTTTTAACCTAAAATAGAAAAATTATAGCAAATTCATTTAAAAAAATCGCTTCCCTGTATATTATACTGGAAATTCTTGAACTGTCATATAGGTACAATGTCGACGTAGATGGTTTTTTATATATCATTTCGGTTTTGACAAAAAAACGCCATTATTATACTTTTGGCATTGTTTTGACTTTTCCGTCTAAACCGGAATGAAATTTAAAACCATT
>JAHBCN010007065.1:0-45667 GCA_019359885.1 Listronotus oregonensis | reverse complement strand
AAAATTTGTGATAACGAATCACAATGTGGTACGATATTTAAATTTTCAATTTTTTTTAGTTAGACAATTGTTATTTAACAAAATTGTTTCAAATTTCTTATTTAATTAGGAAAAATGTTTGAAAAGTCATATAAATTTTTCGCTTCGTTGAGACCTTTTTATATACATATGTACCCGATCTTATAAAAGAAATAATTTTAACTTTGTTTAATAATTTTTAACTTTGACAATATTACTCTGATTTTTCATTTTTTGTCACGTACAAACGGTCAATTTTGTATAACGTTCGTGGTGGCCTACTGGTTGCTTCAAAAATGCGGAAAATGCAATATCCTTGCATCACAAAACTGCAAATGATGACTTAAACATTTAAAAAATACCTACCGTAACTGTAAATAGCTTCACACAAAGCATTTGTGGACAGTCTTAAATATAATAAAAATGCAGTTCAATGCGGGAAGGAAAATTTCTGTAAGGTGTATCAAGAATTTCTCAACAAGCATTAAAGTTCCTTAACAAACAAAAAATAAGAGCTCTATAATTTTAAAAAATTACCATAAATTAAATCAAAGCATAGGAATTTGATTTTTTTATTTTGGTCAAAGGCTAAAATTCTCTAAATCTCTAGTTCGCTCGCTGACGAAATTCTCCTCGACCACCAAATGCTGCCAAAATCTTCTTCTTTGTGCAGCAGCCTTAGCGAATCTTAGCTCTTTGGATTCCAAATGCATTCAACTTTTAATAAAGTTTGATAGTGCATCAGTCTTACTCGCTGCTGTAAAAAGTCGAGGACCTCTGGTAAGCGTATACTTGTTGGAACAAGTGGCCACGCTCTTAGCCAATATGGCGTCTGTTGAGAGCGCAAGGGTGCAGTTAACCGATGCTGGGGTAAGTAATAATAATAATAAATAACGTATTTTTTGCAGAACAACGACCAATAAAAATGTTTCTTTGTCTTTGGTACGATACCATAATTAAAGCTACATAGAATTTTATTTTATTTCACAGGCTCCTACTGCCCTTTTACACTTCCTAAAATATCCAAGGATTTCTCAAAATGAAGAAGTAGAACGAAGACTCCAACAAAAGAGCGTCATCGCACTTTCCAGGCTTTGCGGTGATAAAGAAGCTTCTAAACAAGTTGTGGAAAACGGATGTTTGACACGGTTGGTGGAGTTATGCAGAGAAAGGAAGGAAAGATTTAATGCGTCATATTGGTTGCAGCACTTGTAAGTTTACTAAATATTTGTAACTAAAGGAAAATGTTTAATAGTCAAAATTTATCAGCTAATTGGAACATGTTAAAATCTCCTATTGGGGTTTCACTAAGAACCTCAATAAAGGGTGACCCAACAAGGACTGATCAGGGCCATATTTATGGCTTTTGTGGTATTAAAAAAAAATGTGAAATAGCCATTTAATTTTTTTCTGTAAATCCTAAAGATTGAATTAATTGATTGAATGAAAAATTTGAATTGAGAAGAGATATGACATATAAAGTAAACATTTTCTTAATGGACATGCACCTTATTTATTGGTTTGTTTTTGAAAGCGTCTCATTTTTTCGATATGTTTAATTAAAAAGTACTTTGTATTTATTTTTTTGTCACAGAATTAATTTAATTCATATGAGAAATTTGCGATTTAAGATAGAAAACAGAAAAAGCTAACAATAAATTGCGGCAATGTTTAAACTCAAAAAGTCAATATTTAATAAAAGTCTAGCACTTCAATTATTAAGTACTTTTAACAGATATTAGTGAGAGAGGAACATTTAATTAATCTAATTCTTTTGTTACTAAAATAAATATAAAACCCTTTTACTAAAACATATCAAAAATGAGACGCTTTCAAAAACAAACCAATATAGATTTCCATTAAGAAAAAAAATATTTTATACCGTATATCTTTTGTTTTAATTCAAATCATTTTTCTAGATTCTTCGGAAAAAATACTAAAGATGATTATTTCACATTTTTTTTTAATACGGAAAAATCCACAAATATGATCCTATTTAACTCTTAGATGGCAACGTACATAGTGCAATATTGCAACAAAAAGGACTGAAAGGGAAAACTGCTCACAAAAACAAAGAAAAAAGGGCCCACTTCTTGCTTCTTTCACTGTATTTTTTGATAAAAATAATAAAGATAGTCAAATCTAAGTCAATTTTTTAAACGAATTTAAAAAAATAACGCTTTAATTTTAAATGACAAAAATATACAGGTGTTAAAGTAATGGGACCGACAACACAGATTCCTTGGGTTGAAATAATGAAAAACGTTAACCGTTATCCCAAAGTTATAATAACTAAATACAGGGTGTCAAACTTTTATTTTGTTTTCGTTTTGGTAATTTTTTAAGGGTTTTGGAAAAACTGGGGTTTTTGCGGATCACGAACGTTTTTGGACCTTTTTTTTTTGAGTTATAAGCCCCAGTCGGACCAACCCTCAAAACTGAAAACTTTTAAAATTCCTCCTTTTAAATAATTACACCAAAATGGAAAAATTTTATGAAAATAACTTTATTTATAAGAAAAAATTTAATTTCCCTTATTTAAAAATTTTTTAATAAAAAAAGAACAAAAAAATATTATTTTTCTCTAAAAATTCAAAAAATTGTCTATGATTTGAAGTTTTTGTTGGGCCAAGGAAACAATTAAGTGCCTCTTTATAAATTTAAATTATTTTTTATTTTACGGGTTTAAATTTGAAAAAAACCTTCAATTGTTTCTTGGGTTTCCCAAAAAAATTTAAAATCACTGCTTTTTAATTTTTAAAAGTAAAAATAAAATTTTTGTTGTGCTATTTTTTTTTAAAAATTTTGTTAAATAGGTGAAATCATCATAAAAAATAGGTTATTTCCAATTTTAATTTTGGCTGTAATAAAATTTTTGGAAGGAGGAATTTTAGGGTTTGTTTTTCGGTTAGGTCCGGGGGGGTTTATAAAAACTAAAAATTGTCCAAAAATTTGATAAATTGTCAGCCCCAAAACCCTTCAAAATTTAAAAATCCCGTCGGTAAGTAAAAAATTATTCTTTTTTCTAATAATTGTTCACTAAATTAAAATTCGTCCATACTTTTGATGTTGCTACTAGAGGGCGCCACAGGCCTACCCCCTTGTTTTACTGGCGTAATTTTTTAAAACTTAGTTATTTCTGTTTATTAAAAAAAGTTACAATGTGCCCGCTCGTCAAAAAATGTATACCTCATTAAGGTCTTGGGCCCTGTTTTTAAGATAAACGCCTTTAAAAAAACCCCACTTTTCCTTGGAAAATGGGTTTCGCCAATTGTTTTTAAATTTTACAAAGTAATATTTTTCAATACGCTGATCAAAATCTCCACGGGCTCAAACCCCTTTCCCCCCCCCAAATAGCCTAAAAGGTCACTGGGGATTTGGAGACTTTTGAGGAATCTGGTTTCTCTTATATATAAAAAAATAATTGATCATCTTTCTTTAAACAAAAATAACAACTTATTTTACCTTTCCAATTTTTCTTCTAACTCCCCCCCCCGTTATCACCCCTTTTAAAAACCAAATAGTTCTTAACTATGAAATAGAAAATATGTTTTTTGTAATACAGGTAAGGATTTTTCGCAATACCGTTTTTAACTACTGGTTGATAGCAGTTCTTTCCCCCACCACTCTAAACGTGCTTAACCCGCCTATCCTCGGAAAAACGAAAGGGTTGTTGAGAAATCAGTCGAAAAGATAAGATATAAACCAAATTTTCCATTCAATAAGATATTAACTGTTTCCAAGTAAACTGTAACAAGTATATCTTTTCCTCTATGATTTAAATATAATAGAATTAATTCATATATTTAGGAATTAACTATCAAATTAAAAAATCTGCATTCCTAATTTTTAACGATAGCAAAAAAACATAACAAGAATCAAAACAATAAAAAAGCCTCCATTAAATTTGACACTTGACATAACCATTATTAACGCTCCCTCCCGACTAGTGGCGATAGCGGTGGATCCTGGTACAAAGGGAAGAATACCGTCAAACACCTTCCCCTACGTTACGGCTTCTCCCATACCGGTATGTTAACTGTCCTCACAATTTTCAACGCCAAAATTTGTTTCGTGACTATCAGTTTAGTTAAACACTCTAAAATGGCATTTTTATTGGTACAGAGATAAAGAAGAGGAAGTCTATTAAAGTAAAGTGACGTTATCGTTAAAGTTTTATTCTTATTTTGTTTAACACCAACGTTATGATATAGTTATTATCCTAAAAAGCGCGGAGAGCTATACTTTTTCGCACGCGACTGGAGATACCTGAATGACGCAGAGTTCGGGTAAGCAGTTAAAAGCGGAAAAGACACTTTCCGCAAAAGTTAGGATCTTTTTTTTAAAGCGTGTCGAAAAAAGTACTTTTGCGCACCCCGTTCGGGAAAATCATGCATTTTTTGAGATAAAATGCGTGCGAAAAAGTATTTTCAGCATGCTTGTAAAAAAAATAAATGGCCCATATTACTCCCATCAAACTTATAAAAAATACTTTGAAATGTTTTTTTTCAGGCAACTTTAAAAAAAAGCGAAGCTTGGGGGACAGATGGTATAAATGCTCAAGATTATCGAGCTGGTGGGCCAAACTTTCGATTCCTTTTGGCCTATTCTACACAAAATGAAAGTTACGTATAAATGTAAAACATTTTTTAAATACGTTTTTTATGAAATATGTGAAACAAAAGCGAATTTTGTGTCTCCTAAGGTGTTCATACCCTTTAAAATAAATTTATTAAATATAATTTGATGACCTTTGTTGTTAGTACATTTATTTATTAAAACGAATAACACGATTTTTGCTTTTAGCATGCTTATGGAACGGTTTTTAATTAAATTACAAGAAACCAATTATAGTCCCATCAACGTCTATATCGTCTCAGATCCTGCTAATCTGCTTTTTAATATTTAATTATATTTAAAAAAATATATTTTCAAAATTTGTCATGTTTTATCAAGGGTTGTCCTAACAGTTTTATTTTAATATTTTTTTAAAAAATTACTGATTTACCATATATTTAAAAGGCGTGAGTTTGTGGGACTTTATAATGTTTAATTGTAAATACTATTTAATAACCCTATAAAAACTCGTTGACTTGTGTTCATGAAAATATTTAATATATTAAATAATTTTGAAGTTATTAGTTAAGGATAATACACCAAAATGACCTTATTAGTTCAATTATAATTTACCTTTTGTTTTTAATAAAAATATAATCGACATTTAATAAATATTTTATTCTTATTCAAATTGTGAAAAACGCCTCCTATGTTTTTTTAAGAACAATCAATATTCTTTGTTTAAAACGTAGATATTTCAAAAATGTTTTAAAATAGGGGTTTTGTTTTTCCTGTATCATCAACGGGTGTATTTTTGGGAATTGTTTAATATGTGGCTTTAATTTTTTGTCTTCAAATATTTTTATTTCTAAAGTTTATTAAAAATAGAATAATTAAAAAAATCAACATATTTCGACTTAAAAATAAAATTAACCCCTTTTTTTTTTGATTTTATATAAAGATTCGAAAGTTCGTAAAAAAAAACCAAATTAAAAAAAACATGTCAATTCTATTTTTAATTTTTTATGATTAAAAATAGGTAAAAACATCTAAACAATTACCATTTTTTTTTCTAATAAATACCGACTTCTAAAGCGGGTTTTTTCGGACCTAATCTTGTTAAAAGCTTAGAGAACAAACATATATATTGCCTAATATTAATTTATTTATCTGACAATGATTGTTGTTTTGTCATCGTGAGCCTACACGGTCTAGAATAATACACCAAAAACTGTGACTTCTCTATTAGATCAATAAGAATTTATTATTTTTAGTTTTTAATAAAAAATAGTACTATAGTGTTTAATAATATATTTTAATTAGTTAAGAAATCATGAAATCTTGGTAATAAAAACTCAGGGTTCTAACATAAATATATTACCTACTATTAGTTTTATTTAGCTGCATTTATCGCTGTTATAAGTTGACACTCTAAGTTCGTAGAATGTCCTGTCCAAGAATTGGCCTATGTAAAACAAGCTTTAAACATTACCATGTATTTTTCAAACATCCATTTTGTAAATCAGAATTAAAGATTTTGCTCCACTCGGTTGTGAAATACTGTGGAAAATTCTTAAAATACAATAATACAGTTCTCACCTAAAGTACTGATAATTTATATTCAATTTTAAAAACGTTGCTTTTAAGATTTTTTTTTTTACCCACAATGCACAAACCCCAGTCTATTGTCCATTTTAAGATGGCCTTAGTTTCGAAAGTTCATAATATTGAATCTGGAATAATACATAAATTAAGAAGTATTTGAGAGATACATGGCAATTTTTAGTTGTTTTTGATGTTTTGTTTTAATATTGTTTATTTATGTTGTCATTTTATGTACAAAAGTTATTAAATAAAGATTTTATTGATGTATTTCTTTTTATTATTTTTAATCAAAAGAAAACTATAAGTTGGATTAATTCAATAGCAAAACCTATATATAATATATATATATATATATATATATATATATATATATATATATATATATATATATATATATAAAAAACTGAGTTTTCTTTTTTTCTTGGGATTTTTGGTTCAACAACAAATCAAAACTATTTTTGTTCCATGTTAAAAGTTTTATTTCAGACGTTTCGGCTGATTTCAGCCTTTATCAATGATTTTTCTATCTACAACAATTATACAACTAAGCTTTGATGTTCAGAGTATATGTTAAAAATGTACAATATTTATAAAAATGTTTTAAATTTTTATCGACTTACCCAAAAAGGTTATTCCAGATATAATTGTAACATTTTATTCACTTCACAGGTAAAAATTTTATTAACTAACTTAAAGCTACATGGTTAAAAACAGTTTTTTCTTAACGAAGTCTTGGATAGAATTAAGACAAAACAAACACTTTGTGGCTTTAATATATTTTCAAGAGGTGGCGGGTGACTTATTATAAACAAAACGCATCATCCAACGATTATAGAGTTTAGAACTGTTATATAAATTAATGTTTTATTTAAAAAGGGATGTTGCTTATATTAAATACTAAAATAATTTTTTTAACTATTACATTTCAATGGTCATTTTTTGGTGTTGATTTTTAGATTTGGCTTTTGTTTATGTTTTTCTAAAACAAAAAGATCGATATATTAAAATATTTTGTCCACAAATTGGTATTTTGTCAAATTCTAGTCTTTGAGTTCGTTGGTTTCGCCCTTTGGCTTACGTTACTACTTAACATTTTTTGAATTTTTGCTGGTCTGCTTACAGTTTCTTTTCCCGATGTTTTGTAGTGTTTAGGTTATATGTTTTTTTATACTATTATTTTAATATGAATGCTTGATAAATGATAAAAATATATGTTTTAATAATTATTTGATAAGGTTATAATATACTTTACTGAGGTTTTTTATGTCAGATTTTTCATTTATTGAGTTATCATTTTTTAATATAGATCATTTCAGAAATTCTCTCCTCTGTTGATTCGGTTCAGTTTTTAGGATTTTAGTGTTGGTATAGTTAAATTTATGTGAAGTTTCATTTTTCATGTTAGTTAGAGCGGTTTATTTTTTGTCATATTTATGACCGTTAAGACGGTTTTGAAGATGTTGTGTGGTTTGGCCAATGTATACTTTGGGACAGTTATTACATGGTATCTGATAAACGATATGAGTTTTTCGGTTTTTGGAGTTTTGGTTTTAAGGGAACTAAATTCCTTTTTTAATAAGTTAAAACCTTTGTGGCATACAGAAATATTTTGGGGTTTAAAATATCTTTGCAAGTTTTCTGAAAGTCCTTGTACATAGGGTATTGATACAAAGTTATTATTTAAATTATTGTTTATATTTTGTTGTGGAGGGTTATTATTTAGATTTTGTAGACGGGATGTGAAGATTGAATTAATTAGTTTTAAAGGATAGCTATTGTTTATTAAAATATTTTTGGCTTTTTTAACGCGTTATTTCGGTAAGAAGGATCGCTTAATTTTATTGCTCTGTCTGCCAGACCTATTATTACGGATTTTTTTGCGACATATGGTGTTGTGAAAAATAATTTAAATAGCGTCCTGACCAAGTTTTTTTTTGTATACCATTCGGTTTCTATTTTATTGTTTTGATGGTATAAGATCATATCTAAGAAATTTATTTTTGAGTTTTCTTCTATTTCGATAGTGAACTTAATTTTTCATGAAAATCGTTAAATGCGTTTAGAATGTCTTCGGTTTTATTTTTAGGAGTTGCAGTAATGCAGTCATCTACATAACGAAAGAAAAATGGTATTTGGTATTCTAAATTGGGAATTACGGTGTTTTCTAATTCTTCTAATACTATTTGTGCTATAACACTCGAAATGGATGAACCCATTGCGCACCCTTCAATTTGTTTATAAAATTTTTCTTTATATTCAAAATAGGTGGATTTTAAAGTAAGTTCTACAGCACTTAGGAACTCGTTAAGTGGGATATCTGTGAATTTTTTAATTTGATCCCTTTTTTTCTTATGATATTTAAAGCTAGTTCAATGGGTACGTTTGTTATAGCGATACAACATCCAAAGATATAAGAATATAATCATTAGGTATGGATATATTTTTGAGTTTTTCTTTGAAATCCCAGGAATCTTTGATATAGTATTGGTTTTATTTATGATATTTTGTAGAATATCTTTTAAAAAGGCCGAAAGTTTGCCTAAAGGTGATTGTATACATGAAACAATGGGACGCATCGGTATGCCCTCTTTGTGTAATTTTGGTAATCCATATATTTTTGGTGGTAGTGCATTATGGATTTTTAACTTTTTAGCAATGTTAGGAGAAATATAATTTTGGTTTTCCCATCGTTTAATGATGTCATTGTTTTCTTTTTGGAATTTGGTAGTAGGGTCATTTTCAATTTGTTTGTATGTTTGAGGATCGGATATTAAAGTGTTCATTTTAGTATCGTATTCATCAGATTCCATGATAACAGTCTTTTTTGAATTATCAGGCCTTAGTATTTTTTAAATTGGGTTTTTTGAGAAACCGATTGGTTTTTTAACTTTGTAGATAACTCTTTTTCCATTATATGGTTTTTGGATTTTTTGTTGTTTGAATTAAGTTTATTTTTAAAATTTGTTAAAATATTAGTGCAATTTGCTCGAACTTCATCTTTTTTTCCGTTGATAGTTTATTAATCGACATTTCAACCGATGAGAAAATAAATTATCAAGAATATTTTTGCAGAATGGGTGAAAATCTGCTAACCTATCAACACATAAAAACAACTTATGGCGAAACTACTGTAACACTTATGAAACAGTATTCAAAAATTAATTTTAAATTAGCTAATCAAAAAAATAGAAGAAATTTTCTACTGCGATGCAAATCTGAAAATCTCATACCAAAATTTTTAAATATAAATGTTAAACATATTGACTTCTTTTCGGCAAACTTAAAAAGGAAATTCCATGATAATATTTTAAACAAATTTAAAAAAGATACATTGAATTTGCTTATAGGAGATACTGTTGCTAATATTAAAAATTTAGAAACAAACATAAGTCAAATTAAAACTAACCTACAACAAAAATTTTCCCCGGATAATTTTCAACAATTTCTTTCTAATGAACATAAAAAATTTGAAACACAATTTGCAAGAGTTAAAATTAGAAATATAAAGAAAATTACCTTACTAATTCAAAAAAATAATCTTAACCACCCTAAAAACATTAATGTAGAAAAGGAATGGTTTGAAAACCTAACAAATGTAGAAATCCCGCAATATGCAATCGATATTTTAAGTTTGGGGTCAAATTTTGCTTTTCCAGTTGAAACCTCTAAAGATCTACCTATACCAGAAATAATCTCATCGGTTGAAATGTCGATTAATAAACTATCAACGGAAAAAAAAGATGAAGTTCGAGCAAATTGCACTAACATTTTAACAAATTTTAAAAATAAACTTAATTCAAACAACAAAAAATCCAAAAACCATATAATAGAAAAAGAGTTATCTACAAAATTAAAAAAAACCAATCGGTTTCTCAAAAAAAACCCTAATTTAAAAATACTAAGGCCGGATAAATCAAACAAGACTGTTATCATGGAATCTGATGAATACGATACTAAAATGAACACTTTAATATCCGATCCTCAAACATACAAACAAATTGAAAATGACCCTACTACCAAATTCCAAAAAGAAAACAATGACATCATTAAACGATGGGAAAACCAAAATTATATTTCTCCTAACATTGCTAAAAAGTTAAAAATCCATAATGCACTACCACCAAAAATATATGGATTACCAAAATTACACAAAGAGGGCATACCGATGCGTCCCATTGTTTCATGTATACAATCACCTTTAGGCAAACTTTCCGCCTTTTTAAAAGATATTCTACAAAATATCATAAATAAAACCAATACGTATATCAAAGATTCCTGGGATTTCAAAGAAAAACTCAAAAATATATCCATACCTAATGATTATATTCTTATATCTTTGGATGTTGTATCGCTATATACAAACGTACCCATTGAACTAGCTTTAAATATCATAAGAAAAAAATGGGATCAAATTAAAAATTCACAGATATCCCACTTAACGAGTTCCTAAGTGCTGTAGAACTTACTTTAAAATCCACCTATTTTGAATATAAAGAAAAATTTTATAAACAAATTGAAGGGTGCGCAATGGGTTCATCCATTTCGAGTGTTATAGCACAAATAGTATTAGAAGAATTAGAAAACACCGTAATTCCCAATTTGGAATACCAAATACCATTTTTCTTTCGTTATGTAGATGACTGCATTACTGCAACTCCTAAAAATAAAACCGAAGACATTCTAAACGCATTTAACGATTTTCATGAAAAAATTAAGTTCACTATCGAAATGGAAGAAAACTCAAAATTAAATTTCTTAGATATGACATTATACCACCAAAATAACAAAATAGAAACCGAATGGTATACAAAAAAACTTGGTCAGGACGCTATTTAAATTATTTTTCACAACACCATATGTCGCAAAAAAATCCGTAATAATAGGTCTGGCAGACAGAGCAATAAAATTAAGCGATCCTTCTTACCGAAATAACGCGTTAAAAAAGCCAAAAATATTTTAATAAACAATAGCTATCCTTTAAAACTAATTAATTCAATCTTCACATCCCGTCTACAAAATCTAAATAATAACCCTCCACAACAAAATATAAACAATAATTTAAATAATAACTTTGTATCAATACCCTATGTACAAGGACTTTCAGAAAACTTGCAAAGATATTTTAAACCCCAAAATATTTCTGTATGCCACAAAGGTTTTAACTTATTACAAAAGGAATTTAGTTCCCTTAAAACCAAAACTCCAAAAAACCGAAAAACTCATATCGTTTATCAGATACCATGTAATAACTGTCCCAAAGTATACATTGGCCAAACCACACAACATCTTCAAAACCGTCTTAACGGTCATAAATATGACAAAAAAAATAAAACCGCTCTAACTAATCATGAAAATGAAACTTCACATAAATTTAACTATACCAACACTAAAATCCTAAAAACTGAACCGAATCAACAGAGGAGAGAATTTCTGGAAATGATCTATATTAAAAAAAATGATAACTCAATAAATGAAAAATCTGACATAAAAAACCTCAGTAAAGTATATTACAACCTTATCAAATAATTATTAAAACATATATTTTTATCATTTATCAAGCATTCATATTAAAATAATAGTATAAAAAAAACATATAACCTAAACACTACAAAACATACATTCCCAACAAATTTCCCATCGGGAAAAAAAACTGTAAGCAGACCAGCAAAAATTCAAAAAATGTTAAGTAGTAACGTAAGCCGAAGGGCGAAACCAACGAACTCAAAGACTAGAATTTGACAAAATACCAATTTGTGGACAAAATATTTTAATATATCGATCTTTTTGTTTTTGTTTTAGAAAAACATAAACAAAAAGCCAAATCTTAAAAATCAACACCAAAAATGACCATTGGAAATGTAATAGTTAAAAAATTATTTTAGTATTTAATATAAGCAACATCCCTTATAAATAAAACATTAATTTATATAACAGTTCTAAACTCTATAATCGTTGGATGATGCGTTTTGTTTATAATAAGTCACCCGCCACCTCTTGAAAATATATTAAAGCCACAAAGTGTTTGTTTTGTCTTAATTCTATCCAAGACTTCGTTAAGAAAAACTGTTTTTAACCATGTAGCTTTAAGTTAGTTAATAAAATTTTTACCTGTGAAGTGAATAAAATGTTACAATTATATCTGGAATAACCTTTTTGGGTAAGTCGATAAAAATTTAAAACATTTTTATAAATATTGTACATTGTTAACATATACTCTGAACATCAAAGCTTAGTTGTATAATTGTTTTAGATAGAAAAATCATTGATAAAGGCTGAAATCAGCCGAAACGTCTGAAATAAAACTTTTTAACATGGAACAAAAATAGTTTTGATTTGTTGTTGAACCAAAAATCCCAAGAAAAAAGAAAAACTCAGAATATATTTAAAGGTTCAAGAAAATAAATTATCAAGTATATATATATATATATATATATATATATATATATATATATATATATATATATATATATATATATATATATATATATATATATATATATATATATATATATATATTTTATTATTATTATTATTATGATGTTTATTGGTTTCCCAAACGGCCTTCGACCAAAGTCCTTCAGCCATAGAATATTTACAATACATTTTTATAATAATCCTTATCAATAATGAAAATAAAAGTAATACATAATATAAGCAGGAAAAAAAATACACATATATAGATATTTACAATTTGGCTTAATCTAGGGTTGCGGATATATAAAAATAAACTTTAAAAAGGAGTAGTAAGCATTTAATTGTTGTAGTCCATTAGTACTTCAACTATTGTTCTTTCTGGAAATTTGAATCTGGAGTCTCTGTTGTTCCTGGTTAAACACATAGTTCCTATTAACTCTCTGTTTTTGGGTTTGGAGGCGAACTTTTGTGTCAGAGCTATTAACCTTTGGCCAATTGGCTGTATTGCTGTTTTTTGATAAAGGAGCTGGTTGCTAGGATTATGGAGTGGATTTTCAGGGTGACGGATTTTAGTTATAGTTCTTAAAGCGGATCTTTCAGCTACACTAATATTATTCAAGACTGAAGGTCTGGCATTACAATACAATACATAAGCATATTCTAGTAGTGGTCTGCAAATTGATTTATAGATTTTTGCTGCTGTTTTTGTGCTGATTCCTTCATTTTTGTATGTCAATGCTCTAAAATATTTTGAACGAGCTCTAATCCTAGTTTTAATATTGGAGGTATGGCTTTTGAAATTTAACTTTGAATCCAGGCGGATACCCAAGTATTTGGCAGTGATGTCGGGTCTTACTGGTTGATTGCAGAGTGTAATTTGAGGGGAATTATTTCTTACTTTATGGTTGAAAAGAAGTAGTTGTGATTTTGTTGGATTCACTGTTAGTCTCCACCTTCTAAACCATTCTTCCATCGTAAGAACAGAAGCTTGCAGCATATCTGCAGCTTTTCCAGTAGTTAATCCATGCGTAATTATAGCTGTATCGTCTGCAAATTGTAGTAGGTAGGCAGTGTTATTGTAGTTGTTACTAAGTACCATATCGTAGCAATAGATGTTATATAGAATGGGCGACAGTGGAGAACCCTGAGGCACACCTTGTTTGGGAGAGAAGTTTTCAGACAGAATATTGTTTATTTTTATCCTTAATGATCTACAATTTAGAAACTCTTTAATTAATGTGATAAGATATTTTGGTACCTCAAGTTTGTGCAGTTTGTAGATCAGGCCCTCATGCCATACACTGTCGAATGCCTTTTTGATATCTAGGAAAAGAGCTGCAGATTTAAGATTTTGATGTCTAGTTGTTTGTACATTCGAACAAAGTATAGAAAGCGGGTGAATCGTAGAACATCCATCACGAAATCCAAATTGGTGCATTGGGACTTTATTATGTACAGCGGCAATTAGTCTGTTTCTTATAAGTTTTTCAAAAAGCTTCCCAAAAACAGGTAGTAAGGTAATTGGTCTATAGTTTTGAGGTAATGTGTGATCACTGTTAGCTTTAGGAATATTAATTATAGTACCTTCTTTCCAGATGTCTAGAAATATACAGTTATTTAAGCAGTATTCCATGACTTTGATGATATGTTCATGGTTTTTGTTGAAAGTTGCTTAATTATTTGCCATGGTATGTTGTCAGCACCTGGAGCACTGTTCTTTTGTGAGTGCAAAAGTGTATAATATTCTTCTTGATCTATAACAATATTTGGTATTTCATCTCGAGTTTGAAAGTAATTTTCGTACCACTGATGTATTGATTTCTTATGTTCTGAATCAAAATATGGAGAATTTGTTTCACTAAAGTGTTCTGTATAATACTCTTTAAAAATGTTTGCTTTTTCACTATCGGTGCTATAGATATTACCATTAACTTCCAATTCTGGCATTGTAGGTGTGGTTTTATATCGAGATAATTTTTTGATTTTACTGTAAAAATTCCTACCATGTTCTTCATTGATTTCCCTACATGTATTGAGCCAAGTGTGTTTTTTGTACTCAAAAATTTGTTTCTGAATGTTTTTATTAAACAGATTTATTTTTGCCTTTGTTTCAGGATCAGGTGCTGCGTAATATTCTCGATACATTCGTCTTTTTGTTTTATTAAAGCAATGATATAGGGAGGCAAAGGGTAAGAAAATTGTTTCGGATTTAGTTTTGGTGTATGCTGTTCAATTATTGACTGGATCTTAATAATAAGTTGCTTTATGTATTCTTGGCTAATGGCATTTCCATGTTCGATTAAATATGCTTCCAGTTCACTGTTTATTTTTTCATATTTGACTTAGAGTAGTTCCACTTTACATATATTGGATCTGTAGGTATGTGATGAGTATCTAATACCACTTGCATTGAAAGATGGTCTGAGCCAATGTCTGGAATGAGTTTAATATCTTTGATTGTTTTTTGAGGTTTTTTGTGTACACAAGTGCATCTGGAGTAGTGTTTGCTGCCGGATAAGTAGCTTGTGTAGTCGCCCTTTCATAACAACTGTTTTTTAAAAATTCTGATAGCTGTTTGTTTTTCCGTTGGTTAAAATTCCAATCGCCAATTATAATCGCATACTTATAAAGTGAGGCCTTGATAAAAATACTTTCGTCAATTTTTGATGATGGATGAATATAAATCAGAAAAATATGGATCCTATCATCTTGGTATGGTATACTACAGTGAATGCATTCATTGAGAAGGTTATTGATAATTGGAGGATTTTCTTTTTTTATATTTAATTTTGGACTTGCCTGTATCATGCTACCCCCTCTAGCGTAATTTGTTATTTGATTTCCATATTTTTGAAAAGTTTTCCAATTTTTAAAATTAGTACTGGTTTCAGTTTTATTTTTTGTTTCTACTAATAAAGATAAGTCTATGTTGTTATTTTCAATAAAATTGTATAGTTGGTATTTTCTACTTGAGTATCCATTGATATTACCATAAAGAATGTTAAGCGACATGATGCTGGAGATTGCTTTCAGTGTTTACTGGTTCTGTAGGGGATATACTATTAGGTTTCTGAAGGTCAAACATAAGAATATAGATTCTGTTCCCGGAAAAACAACTGTAGTATCTATATTGTAGTTTTGTATAAATCTGGTTCTTACTTTTGCAGCAGTTCTTCTCGGTCAACATTCCGGGGTTTATTTAATTTGTTGACATATGTGTTTATAATTAGATCATGTATTGTGATATTGGAGTGTATTCTGTTGTTTTGGGTTTTTTGTGATGCAATCTCTGTACTTTTTTTGTTGAGGGTACGTATTTTAGCATTCGGGATGCCTTCTATTGGTTTGGTTGGTCTGTTTGGGCATTTGAATGACCAAGCTCGATGATCTTCTGCTCCACATGCTAGGCATTTTGCAGGAAGTGAGGTTGTGCATTTTTCAGTTGAATGATTTCCTTTACACTTTTCACAAGTTTTTTGATTATTGCAATTTTCTGTTGTGTGTGTAAACTGACTACATTTTTTGCATGGAACAGGGGTGGGAGGTGGAGGGGTGCTTGGGTAGATTGGATAGTGTCTGTTTTTGAAGAATAAGCCGTTGTTAATTAAATTCTCAAAGGATTTTTGACATGAAGTAATAATACGAATTAATGAAGTTTGTTGTCCTGTGGACCTTGAAATTATTCTTTTGCAGTATCTATGCACAATGGCAAGATTTTCTAAGTGCTGACTGATTTCTTCATCTTTAATAGATTTTTCTACACTGGCTATTACTACTGAAAAAGTGGCTTCGGGTTCTCTGCGTTCTTTCGTGGTATATGGTTGTGTTTCTTTGTAACTTATGATTATTTTGCTACCTGCTAATTTAGCTAGTTTGCCTAATAAAGTATATTTATCAGAGTCTGATTTTAGTAAAAACCCTTTTTTTGTTTTTAAAATTGTATCTTTGTTGTTGGGACATTCCTTTTCCCAGATGTTTGATATATCAATTCTGTTTAGATTATCATTAGTGTTAATGTAAAAAAGATGTTTATATTCTTTGTGTATTATTTCTTGCATTTTTAGGGAATGCTGCTTGTTTACATATTTTTTGCGAGTATTGGAATTTTGTCCCTTATCAATAGCATTGTTCGTTTGGCTATCGGTGACGTTGCCACGTTGACTACTTTCGCCGATAATTTCCGAGATATCTTCTCTGCTTAGGTAATTTCGGTCGTTTTTCTTCCTTTTCCTTTTTCGGTATTCTGTTAAAAGCCATTCCATGTCACTACCATCCTCTTTCTCACTTTCACTCATTTTTAAATGGTCAAAAACACAATAAATTGAAAAAGTTTACGGTGATAACTGTTAGGCACGACTGTCGTTGGAGAACGCCCGCGCCGAACTTGACGTAAAGGGGGGGCCCAAAATGCATGTGGTGTCTTAATTTGGGTGAGAGGAGGTTAACGGGCAAATTTTGAGCGGGGGGGAAGGCTTGGGAGAGGCCAATCTCACCCTGGGGGGCAAAAGCGGAAATTTTCTGTGACTGGGTTTTGGTAGCTGCCAGAGGGGGGTTATATGGCCAACCCCTTTTGAGCAGAAGCCGTAAAATACCTATAGAAGAGCGAAGACCTCTACAGCTCGTCGGGCAAGGGGCGGTTTTTCTGTAAAATGGGATTATTTATAAGAGAACAGCTCTTCTCTGAATAAGTTGTAGGAGAGCCATTCCCCAAAAAAAGAACAATATTCTAAAGAGGGTCTGATTTGGCATACTACAGAGTATGACTAGAGTTGGTGAGAGAGAAATACTTTTGGACTGGGAAAGAGGAACCAAGCTTTTCTGAAGTCTGCTGATGCTAGGTGTAATGTGTTTGTGCCAGTTAGGCATTCTCAAAAGTAACGCCGAAAGGATTAAATTGACTCTGTTCTGCGAACTTGGTCGCTCATATGTAACGGATAAGCATTGAGCGACTGTTAATCGGCAGCAGAGACAGTAACAACAAAGAAAAGTCAAGTTTATAAATTGGCAGTAAATCATAATTACTCATAATTTCTATCATATATTCTATTCTATCAGATGACACATTGAATTAATAAACCTGAAAATTAAACAATTTTCTTTTGGGATAACAGTAAGCTGAGGTTCTACTAAATATATCCATTAAAAAAAATATGTTAGAAGACAGATATATTTTCTAATCACTACATTGCTTCTGAGTTCTAAAATAATTTTGAATGTGGACAGTTTCAATCTTTTGCTTTATAAAATGCTTTCTTGCCATTATTTTAATAATAAATAAAAGGTGTTCTAACTTACATAAAAAAAATAAATTTATTAACTTGTTACACAAAAAACATACTTGAGAACAAAGGACAACATAAAGAAAACTCGTCCTGTTTTCGCATTATCACAAGATATATTAAAATTTAACCATCTAAATAGACAAAGGTCCCTAAAAATTATACTTTTACTGATACTGGTATCCAGGCGGAGGCTCTTTTTGCCCCAACTGAGAGGGATCTTCCATTGGAGGTAACTGTGGCTGAAATTGTTCCGCGCTCAGCCTTGTAAATAGAATTCCTACGCCTTCAATTAATGCCAGGAGGACACCACCTGAAAATGTGATATTTAATAACCCAGGTAGATGCTAAACTAAAATGATATAAGGATGGCTGTAAGATGATTAACTAACTTTTTTAAAAGGTTTAGTTTTACACTTTTTTACACAGATGCAATATATTTTAAGGTAGTTCACCCGTAAAACGGAGTTTTTCAAGAATTAAATAAATTGAAATATAGAGTTAATAAAAGTGCCTTTTATCTAATTTAACTATTTTCTTTATCATATGTGAAACGACATATTAACAATCAAATTGTGCATAATTAACATTGTCAATATCTGTCTGTATAAAAGCCATGCATTCATTTCGGAATATCTCGAAAACGGTTTTTACGATATTTTTTAAAAACTAATGCAAATAAATCAAATATTAGAAAATTTACACAAAAACCTGAATTTTTTGATCGTTTTGTAAAAAGATTTTGATTTTTGAAAATTTACATTGGTCTGTTTATTATTAAGAAATAGCGTACACAATTGTATTCTTTTTTTATGTACGGGGTTATTCATTTTAAAGTAAACAGGGCTTTATTTTTTAAACTTCCCTGTACTTTTTTAAAAAACGAATATAGCCATTTCGTGTATTTTTTTCCGTAGAATTCAAAAATCTAATCGAAAAATTTGAAACAAAAACAAAAGAGTTACAGCACAGTGACGTATTTTTAAATGGAATACCCGTATATTTTTATATCAATAGATAGAGATTTTCACGAGGAATTGTGTATGATATAGGGGTTGCTGGGTTTATTTTCTGCGGTTCTGCTGCAATTGTCTAAAAACTGCACGATACTATAAGGATAGTTTCACCTGAAAAACCTGGCTGCCACAGGTCCAGGTGCTTATTTGTCAAAGTCGAATTTTAAAAATACGTTTATTACTTTTTAGTAGCTTTATAAGGAGGTTTTATCAGAAGAACGGCTTCAAATTATAACCCCTATTATTTCAACCGAAATATCAGTAAAAACGATTTTAAAACTGAAGGTCTTATTCAAAGAAACAAAATCGTTACATATAAGAAAAAGGACTCAATGAGAAAAGAAACCGGGATGAGCATTCTAAATTATTTTACTTTGTATCCCATGAAGTCAATTACTGACGCAGTTAGAGACTTGAGGTATGGCTCAAGAAGAAGAGTAACCTATGCGACGGTTAGAGAACACTGAAATATTTTAAGTATCTTCCATATCACGTTCTTCCAGTGCAGCATTTAACACGTGAACAAAAAGGAAACTTCGCTTTCAATTTGTTTCCAAATTTTAATCTATGAACAAGATAACGATCCTACCCTGTTTCAAACGATTCTTTGGCGGATGAAGCTACGTTCACTACATCGGGAATGTTTAACCGACGCAATACGCACAGCTGGGCAAGACAAAATCCCAGGAAATTTTAGAGATTAAATACCAGGAGGTCTTTCTTCATGTCTGGTGTGGGTGCTTAACAATAGAATTGTGGGCCAATATTCCATGAGAGATCCTTAACTGAGAAAGATATCTCAATCTTCTTGAAAACGATATTAGAACATTTTGAAGAATTGCCACTGACACGTATCGCAAGATAATTTAAAAACGGAGAGCTCTGTGCAGTATCTCAATCGCCGATACAATCAGTGGGTTGGACTATGGCACTATTAGATGGCCACCTAATAGTCCAGTATTACAATTTTAGACACTTTTCTATGGGGTCACTTAAACAATGTCGTTTACCAAAATGGGAACACAAACACGGAAGAAATGAAAGAAAAATTGTAAATGAAATTAATCGTCTTAACCAAGAACCTCAAATAATATCCGAGATAAGAAAGGCTAAGGAGGGGTTTATGTTTCGAAAATAACGGGGTCATATAGAACATTTAAATTACTTTGTAATATTATAATTGTATTGTCATTACCACCATATTTTACCTTATTGTATTTTAATTTTTTTCCCTTTATTGTTTTTTTTTGCTGCTTGGTTTGGAAATAGATATATCATATCATTTTTAGCATACAATATAATTTGAAGCCGTTCTTCTGATGAAAACCCATTATAAAACTACTCAAAAAGTAATAAACGTATTTTTAAAATTCTTGACTTAAAAAGCACTTGTGACCTGTGCCAGCCAGGTTTTTTCAGGTGAAACTATCCTTTATTTTGTGCAGTTTTTAGACAATTGCAGCAGAACCGCAGAAAATAAACCCAGCGACCCCTATATCACCGAATTCCTCGTGAAAATCTCTATCTTTTGATATAAAAATATACGGGGGATTTCATTTAAAAAATACGTCACTCGTGCTGTAACTCGTTTATTTTTGTTTTAAAGGTTTTTTTGATTAGATTTTTGAATTCTACGAAAAAAACACACGAAATGGCTATATTCGTTTTTTAAAAAAGTACAGGGAAGTTCAAAAATAAAGCTCTGTTTACTTTAAAATGAATAACCCTGTAATCACTCTTATGGAAGGTGTATTTTAGGACTAAAAAGTGTAAACTATTACTGAATAATAAACAGTCGTCATGTGTTGTGTACAGTCTCCTACAAAAATAATATTTTCAAGCATTAAGAACCTCTAACTTTTGGTAAAGCATATTCGATCTTATTTGGAACATCGCTAAATTTGTGGTTCATTCAAGATACTGCATCGCGAATTAAACTAATATAGGAAAAAATATAATGATCCTAATAGTCAAGGGAATCCCGGCCCGTTTAACAATCAATTTTTGTTAGAGAATGATGGGCGAGTTCGACGCGGATGGCATGGAAGATGTTTATTCCAATCTCGATTTGACTTGTGCCCTGGCCGGGCTTTACTTACTATAAGTCGATACTTTTGTCTACGACTGTCGCGAGTGAACGACCCTAAAAATAATTTCCAAACTTATGCCGAAGTTTTTACAATAATTATTTTGTGTTTCACCAAGTAATAATTTTAACTAAAATATTTACAATAAAAATATTAAAAATGCTCTATAATTTCATAAAACAAATTTAAAAAATGCGCGCGAATCGACTCAGAACAATTTTCAGGTCGGTAATGTCTGTTTAACCTAAAAATAAAGTCTTAATTAAATCAAACAGATACCCCATTCGTCAAAGTTCTGAAAACCACACTTTTTTACTTGGAACGCCCTGAAACAGAAGCAATAATTTCACATATTTAAAGGGTATTTTAAAAGTGCAATCTAATCAGACCTGAGTTTGTGAGGTCATAATTGTCTTATAATTTAAAATGCAGGCATAATTTTATTCACTAAACAAAGAAAATTGCTAAATTTTACCTTCAGACCCTAAACCAGATGTGATTTAAGGAAATTAAATGAGCAGTCTTCATATTATTCAGTCTAAAGGAATAAAGCTGTGAAAAAAATCATATTTTGAGAAAAATTATCACTTCTCTTCAATCATTTTTTCCATTTATTTAACTTGGAAAAAAGAGAAAAGATCCCACCAAAAACACGTATGTAAAATCAGGGCCAAGTTTCCAAAAATCTCGACTTCTTAAAGTACTGAGATCTAAACTTGGACAAAGTTCTTTTTTGACCTGACAAGTTTTGCCGTGCCGTAAACAAAAACTTTTTTATGCATTTTTTCCTGAGATATAAAATAAAAAAAATAGGGGTAGTTTTCGTACCTACTTAGCACTGCTATTTTGCACCACATATAAAAAAAGTACCGTCCTGTGTTGTGCTCAACTTGTTCTATCATGGGCTATTAATAATTTTTTTTTAATGAGAGGAACCATTTTTTTTTACTAAAGATACCATTTTTTCTACTAAGTAAGCACTGCCATTTTGCATAGTAGCAAATTAAACTGTTGTGCTGAGTTGTGTTTAACTTGTTCTTTCATGTGTCGTTAATAAAAATTTTAAAAAATTATTAGAAACTTTTTAGAAAAAAATATGTGGCACTGCCACTTTGCACAGTATTAAATCAAACCGTAGTGATGCATATTTATTTTTTTTCTTGTTAAGAAAAATCAGTTTTGTAGTTAAGGGGTTATAAAACGATATTTGGCTATTGAGTTAAAACACCATGAAATGAGTTGAGGTCGCCGTTCTCAGTAGCGCGCAGTAGCTTATGCATACTTTAAATGTGTTTTCCTCCAAATGACTTCAGAGTTAAAAAATAAAAATTAAAAAAATATATTTTTTTGTAATCTACAGATATGTAACGTGACATGAAAATAAGTTTTTTTTTTCTAAAAAAAGATTCTAATAATTTTTCAGAATTTTTATAAATGGCACATGTTAGAACAAGTTGAGCCCAACATAGCAAAACAGTTTAATTCACTGCTATGCAAAATGACAGTGCTAACTCAGTTAAAAAAATTTAAGTAAAAAAATGGTTCTTCTCATTTGAAATGTTTTTTATTAATAGCACATGGTAGAACAAGTTGAGCACAACACAGCATGGTACTTTTTTATTTGTGGTGCAAAATGGCAGTAATCTAGGTACAAAAAACTACCCCTATTTCGTTTAATTTATATCTCAGGAAAAAATGCATGAAAAAGTTTTTGTTAACGGAACAGAATAGCACAAAAACAGTTCAAAACAACACAATTTTTTTTTATTATTTTTTCAAAAAGGCAGTGCTAAGTATGGGGACATCAAGTTTTTCACTGATTTGTCTATATTTATAAAAAAATGTCTGTATTAAAGAAAAAAGCACATTCATTAAAACAGACAGATCAGTAAAAAACTTGCCAAGTCAAAAAAGAGTGGAAATAGCAAAGTTAATCTGAAGAAAGGAAAAATATTAAGCAATAAATTAAACTTTTAATTTAACACAAATAGTAGGTAAGTACTTAGATATGTATCCTAGAGACAAAATGGGTGTGTTGGATACATAATTTATTTAGAATAAAATTGTGTACAGAAGTTGGTCTGATTTTAGATCTCAATATTTTAAGAGGCCAATATTTTTGGATAGGATTAGCCCTTATTTAACGTAAGTGTGAGATTTACCTACACCTGACATAATGTAATAAACACAAAAAGCTTTCTTCTATTTATAAATTTTCTATCTTCTCAGGGTACGATGGGTTAATCTATTAAAATGTTTATAAACATTTGGCCATTAGTTCAAAAATGCATTATAACTGTAGTTTTACTGAAACTTATTAAAAGTATCAAACACAAATCCATGTAAAATTACCAAAATTTTCGATAATTTTCACCATAAATTTAACTAGACTTTTTGTATGTGTACAATAGTTGTGTGTAAAAAACTGAAAACTAGTATTGTAATAATTACAAAACATGGTATTAATTTTAATACTCTCACTTGCTGTAAATAAAACTTACCGATAAAAGCACTTCCAGCCATAGCTGGCAGACCATTTCTTGCAGCCAATATACCACCAGTAGCGGCCCCACTGATAATAGAGTTCCAAGGATCTTCTTTTTTTCGAATATGAATAAGGGCACAGTCTATGGTTGAAAACATACCACCCCATACAGCAAAATTACCTGCTATTATTGGAGATCTTTGTTTTATGGCTGCTAGGGATCCAATCTTTAAAAAATCAAATAATAAAATACTGGCATTTTTCAGGCTATTTGATTTATAATTTATATGCTATTGTACTTATAGTTAATTTATGCCCCCCCCCCCCCCCCCCCTTTTTTTAATTTAAATTGGGAAATTTTCGGGGAAAACCCAAATTTTTTATTTGAACACCTTTTTTAAAAGTTTTTAAAAAATTAAATTTTTGGCCATTATTTTGCATTTCTGTTTTTCTGAAATTAAAAAAGATAAAAAAACCTTAAAAATTACCAAAATTCTTTAAAATTTTACAAAATTTTGAAATTTTTCCCCAAAAATTTCGCTTTTTGTTGGAAAAAAGTTTATTTAAAAAATAAAATAGAGAAAATTTCAAAACGGTATTAAAAGCCCATTGGGAAAAAAAAAAAATTACCTAAAAATTAATCTGGCGTTTCTTGCAGAATTCCGAAATTTGGGAATAATGATTAAAATTTTTTTTCGAATAAATAACACATTTTTGAAAAATAACCCCTAAAAAAAATTTACCTCTATTTTTAATTTTGTTTTATCAGGGGAAACTTTTAAACAAAAAAAAAGGATTTTTTCAGCATATTTGGATTTATTAATTCATATGCACATGTAAAAAAGAGGAACTTACTAGTCTACGATTTATGCCTGATGGAGCATTTCGGAAACCCTTTATACTTTGAAAAACACCTCCACCAATAAGACCCATTGTAAAAGCGCCCCCACAGTCATCCACAATTCTCCAGGGGCACGGTTCTCTAGTATATTCTTCCATTTTACTGCTCTTGTGATAATGGCTACTACAAGATAACCTAAAACATGTTGGTAATAAGGGACTATGTTACTTTACTGTCCAAGGCATTACAAAACACTTATCAAAGACTTAAGAAACCTACCTTTTGGTTTATAACTATATTGCAGGTAGATTTTTGTTGGTATCTACACGAAAAGCTACAAAAAAATGCGGGGCAAGTTTTGACCGTGAGGTATGGAGGTGAAAAGATCAAACGCAGTAGTGACGTATATTAAATACCATTTTAATTAGGTAAAAAAATCACTTCTCTTTGAATTCTACACTTGAGTTTCACTGAATTATTTGAAATATTCTTGTTTCTTGCAGAAAAATTGATTTTTTTGCCCGATTTTGACAGATATTTTTGAGGTTAAAACAAATGAAATATGACATAACATGGTGCAATGCTGGTATGCAACCAACAGTACGCGTAGGCGGGATTTTTTAAAAAAGGGCTATTTTTGGAAAATTTTGGGATCTAAAAATAGTCAGATGGAAAGTCACCGACAAGTTAAAATAGAACAATTTCTTTTACGTTTTAGACCAAACACATGCTGCAATTCTGACCAGATTTTAGTGAAATAATAGTTTAAATTAAGCTAAAAATGGCACAGGTAATTTTATAACTGTTTTGTGTTAAAATGTTGGGAAATCTAACATTTTTGTTGTATATTTTAGGCTGGACAGGCTCCCCCAACCACACAACAAGAATTTGAAACAGCACTTAAGGTAGAGAAATTAATCTAAAATATAGGATGACAAACATATTAACACTAGGTAGTATCAATCTGCATAAGTTTCTTTAGTACATTACAAAAGTATTGCGTATTTAAAATTTTGATAGTGTTTTAATATGTGATTATTTCTCCTGAACTAAAATTTTAACATGAGCGATGTTTTAAACATACTAGGAATATATTTTAAAATGAGGTCATTGTTACTTTTGTGCATCTTTTAAAACTTCCGGTAAACCATAAATTGAGTACTGAAAAACTTAGATATTCACGGTGTCCTGTTTTTATATAAATTTCAACAAAATATCGTAATTTTTTACCAATTTTCTGCATTTGTTTTTCAAAATTTCTTAATATTTCAGGACGTATTGAAAATTTGGTAACAATATAAACATATCTTTAATACACGCATTACCCCCTGATCAAAATCTATATTATGCCGAAGGGCGCCTTTACCTTGGGGGTGGTTGCCAAACGATCTCGGGGGTGGATTTTTTTATATTTTGACCACAGGAATCGATAGAAAAATTATTTCTAAGCAAAAAATGTTCTATGCATTTTTTTTTTGTAAATGCATACTTTCCGAGGTATTCGAGATCGAAAGTCGGAGTTTTTCGTCGATGAAATCAACGTTTTTAATCGTTTTTTTGCAAATAACTCGATAAGTATGCATTTTATCAAAAAACTGTAAATAAAAAAAACTGTAGCTTCTAAAAAAATGAATAAAACGGTTTTTTGTAATTGCTGTGGGACCAATACAAACCAAGTTGTGGTTTGTTAAAGGTTAGCTGTTATTCATCAAACACAAAATTTTAGAGTTTCAAAGGCAAATAACGCAAAATTTACGTATTTTTCGAGGAAAACTAATAATAACTTTTTTAAAGCATTTGCAAAGACCTTCCTTTTTTAAAAAAGATATGTATCATAAAAGTTGAGTGAGTTGTGATTAAAATAAGATTAGACAAAATTTTTTGAGTCCTAATTAAAATGATTCGTAGCCCTTTTCAATTCTCTTTATTTATGTATCATAAATATATCTTAAATTTTAACCGATTTTAATTGCTTAGTTTTGAAAAAAATGGAGCTGAAAGTGAAAATCAAATTTCAGAATTTTAATAAAAAATTACCTTTTCTTGAAAATAACTCGAAAACAAAGGGAGATACGTAAAATTACTAAAGTATCAAATTGTAGCTTTTTGAATCACAAATATTTTGCTTTTTTTTAATTTACTCGATGACGGAAATTAAAAGAGATATAAACGTTTAAAACCCGTGTTTATAGACGAGCACTACCTTGTTTCAGCCCTTCAAACTCACCCCTTTAAAAAAGTAAGGGTTTTAAACAGTTTATATAAAGGATCTTATAGCTCTTGAAAAAAACCAACAAAATGTTTTTTAAAAAACTTTTTATTACAAAAACTAAAAAAGTTATGCTTAAAAAAACAATTTTTTGCTGCATGCTAAAAGTGATTCGATGCATTTTTAAAAAATCCACGGTTTTTTACTATTTTTTGCATTTTAATATTGTAAGAGGTGGGTTTTTGAGGATTAAAAAATTACAAATTTAAATTAGTAATACTTTTAAGCAGTCACATTTTTTAATTACAACTCTGTGACAATATGTTAATTTTTTTAGGGTAATTTTTTTATTAAATCATAATAAGGGTTGATTTTTGAGGGTCGAAATATATTGAATAATATTAAAAAGGATTAAATACTCATTTTTCAATTTATATAAGCCTAATTTTATGTGAATTGAGCTTTAATATGAAAGTTTTGAAGGTTTTTGCAATAAGGGTAGTTTAAACCCCTAAAAAATAAAAAGCAAGCTTTAGCATAATATGGAGATTTTAAAGAGGACGGTAAGTTAAGCCTATAATCTCAAATTTTCATGCAAACCACTGATAATATATTAATTTTTGGGGGAAAATATATTTTTTTAAATCATAATAGGGGTTGATTTTTAGGGGCTAAAATATTTCAAATAATGTTTTAAAGAAACAAAATACTACTTTTTTAACTTATTTGAGTTAAATTTTACTCAACTTAAGCTTTAATATATAGTTTTATAGGTTTTAGCAATAAAGGGTAGTTTTCACCCCTAAAAAATAAAGAGCGCCCATCGGCATAATATAGATTTTAAAGAGCAGGGTAAGTTAATCTAAATCCCACATTTTCATGCAAATCTATGCATTTAAAAAAAATTGCGAGGTTTTGCACTTTTTTCAGCTTCGTTTCCTGGACTATAAGTAATATAGAATTTTTGAACCAATGCAATACATTTTTTGGTCAATTATGTTTGTCAAACAAAAATGAACTGATTATAATATTCTACTTTTTTAATAAACAATGGAAATGACACTTATCCACTGATAGAAAATCCAAAGACACCCACGGTACGTTAGTACTTAGGTCTCAGGGTTCGTGGACTGTCCAAAGATAAAAAAATATCCGGCTTAGCTCTGCTTGGTATTCTATTCACTTTACTCTCATCCGAGATGTAATATTGAAACTTGGCGCAGTGCCTTGGTCGATCAGGCATTGTGAACATGTGTGGTTAGCGTGTCGTGACGTGTATATCGTTTTCGCGCGAAAGTTTATAATTTGAATTCTAAATGCTTCTAGCTTGGTTACAAAATTTCATAAAAAAAATATTTGGCAGAAGTGTTATTTAGGTATAATGGGATATTTTTTAGGCATAAAAAAATGTTTAAGAGGCCTAGTACATCGTTCTGAAGACGTAAAAATAGTAAGAGTTGGTGGTAAAAGATTAATAAAATTTTTTAAACAATATATCCCCCCAACTAACATTTTTTGTTTTATAATGGTAACGGTTACATTTCGATTACCTATTTTATAAAACCTAAGAACCTATCAATGGTTCGAAACATTTTTCTACTCTTATAAAACCCTTATAAATTAAATGGAGAATCTTATAAAGGTAACGGTAACTAAATTTTAGTACCATATAAAACCTTAACTCTCCATTTATTTGTAACTAAGAGGTTGTCGTTACCTTTATAAACCATAAATAAGTTTTATAGGGCAAAGAAAATAAAAAGCCCCTTTTAGCTTCACCTCCTTCTACATCGTTTGTTTACAATATTTCATTTCAAGTCCTTGTCATTATTATTCTGCTTCTACTCTTAAAGTTGACAGAATGGATTTTACTTTGATATTATCAAATGCGTATTAAATAATTATTATAATAACTTAATACTCTGAGAATTTTTTATGGGGACTTAATTTTACTTGCACGAAAGATTTATCAATAATTTACATTTTACCCTTCCTAAAACTAAAGGCCCCCTAAAGGGCTCTCTAAAAATTATTTTTTTAAAAAACCTCAAAATTAAAATTATGTCTCATGATTTGTTTTTGCAAATAAACTGCCCAACATTTCTTAACTCCATGTTTTTGAAGAAATACTTCTTTTAGCTTCAGCAGTATGTTAAAATGAAATATTCTTCTTTTTTTAAATATTTATGTCAATTCGAACACAAACATAAAAATGGCCGCCATATAAAAGGACGCCATTTCCCATTTCGCTTTTTAAACACCTATAGTTTTATATGAGCCTTTAAGTAATAATAAACACCTTAAGATTTACAAGGGTTTTACGAAGTAAGCTATAAAACCCCAAGAGTAAAAGTATTATAATAAGGTTTTTAAGAACGCTATAAAACCCTTTTAAAAAACTTTAAGTAAACAGAACCAAAGGTTTTATAGATAAGGTAACGGAAACATTTTGGATACAATGTTATAAAATTTTAGTATTTTGGTATTTTCTGGGCGTCTTACAAAACTTGAAACACCAATAGTTTTCTTATAAAGCTATAAAAACTATTATAAAAGTTAAGGTTCCTTATAAACCTCTTATAAATATCCGTTACCGTTTAATAAAACTTCAGGCTTTGAAAAACGTTAGTTGGGCACAAAGCTTGAATTTAAATAATAGTAATAAAATATTTTTGTTTTTAGTTAAAAGATGCTGAAATAGATAGTCTAAAAGAAAAACTAGCAGTAATGGAATTGGAGGTAGCCCAAGCTCAAAAAATAAAGGCCCAAAGAGGAAAGGAAAACGAAGAAGTACAAGCCCTTAAAATTCAGTCAGAAGGGATTTTAACCAAAGCCAAGTCGATGATTTTCGAAAATACTAAAATTATCAAAAATCAAGAGCTGCAACTAGAAGCTTTAGGTCAGCAAAATGAAAGTCTTAAAGATGTCGTTAATATAACTAAGGATTTGTTAGAGATAAGAAATCTGGAAGTTAAACAACTTGAAGCAAAGATACAGTGTATGGATGATAAAGTAAAGGCTGAAAAATCCCGCCAAGATCTGTTGCATCAAAAGCTGGAAACTATGATTAGGCATAATGGGGAATTAAAGAGGGAGTACGAGGCGCAATTGTGCCTATTTAACGCCCTAAGACAAAGATACAATGAAAAAGAACTAGCCAACGGTGTGGTTGCAGATCTACGTAGAGATGTTGCAGCAGCCCGAGTGGAACAACAAAATCAAAATAGCGTCGCAATTAGCGAGGCTAGTGGAGTTACTGAAGGTCAATCATCAGCCAATGCTAGTCCAGCTAATGGAGTTGATGCAAACAAACCCAATGAAGTTGTGGAAAATCCAGCTAATGGAGTTGCCGAGAATAATGTTAAAGTAGTCGAGACTCCAGTTAATCCAGTAGCTGAAAGCCAAAATAAGGAAGTCACAGAAGAGAGTAAAGATGGTGCAAAACAAATATAATTTTTTAAATCCTATATGCATGCTAATACTCTGTTTGGTTATTTTTGTACTTCATTGTGAATTTTATTGGTTTTGTATTACAACAAGCATTGTGAAGTACCACTTACTTGATTTAATATTATTTATTTAAGTACAAATCAACAAATTGCTGGACTGTTATAAATATTTGTGTTGCCACCACAAAAATGATTGTTAAATACTTATAAATAAAATGGTTTAATAAATAAAAGATGTATTAAAAATATAACATTACTTTATTACTTTTTCTTAAATATATTGCTATATAAGATAAAATTATTAACTAAATTTGATTTATTGTATGTATTGTAAGTATCGGCTTATTCCTCATACACTGACTAGCCTCCAGGCAAGGCAAAAAGTAAAAAAAGTTTTCATAATATTTTTTGCCCCTTTTAAGTTTAAATCACTTTTAGTTGCAGTAGAAGTAGACATTATGAACAAATAAGGATATGTTTTACCTACATTTTTTAATTTTCCTTTATTTTTGGCATCATACAAAACATTAAAAAGCTTAAATTAAAATGGGTTAAATATGGGACTGATAAATAATATACTAAATATTTAGGGACCAAACTAACTCATTTAATCCCGCAAATGAACTAAACACATGGTCAGTGTTACAAAATAACATCTAGCGCCTCTTCACAAAATATCAATTGTGGGAAGAGGCGCTAGATGGTATTTTGTAAACAAAATTAAGAAAAATATATAAAGGGCACTATGAGGTAATTGTAAGATGATGACTGAGGATGTCCAACTTTTTTTTACAGAGAAATCCAGGATTTTAAAATTACCATTTATATATGGATATTAAATTTGATATTATAAATTCTACAAATGTAAAAATCCATTTGAATATAAATAAATGAATAATATTTATTAAATTTAACCTTTTTCAATTATGTGTTTTTTTAGCGTGTACTTTAGTTTTTGGGATTAAATGACCTTTTTTGTTTCTTGTTTAGAGGGACTAAAGGATATACATTTGCCCCGGAAGTACTAAAAAATTATGCGATCGATATGGCAGATTTGCAAAATTAACGTCTTTATAAGATTTATAGGAGCTGTTTAGCAATGTGGAATATTTTTTTAATAAGTATTGACATGTTAAAAATCTCCACAATTTAAAATGTGTATAAACAAAACAAATATACATCTAAGCGTGCTTCCGTTAATTTTTAATAAACTAGGTAAAAACGTCAACTTCTGTTTTATTCGCAAGTAACATATATTGAAACTTTTGCATTTTCCATTTCTTACCATTACTCCCAAAATAAATCACACAGCTGTATAAGGAATAATGCTATATACCTGCATATATTGTACTAATTTTAAAACATTCATTTCTTGCTTACAGTTCAATAACTAGCTAGACTTTTTAAAACTCTTATTTAACATGGAAATTACAGAAAACGACAGCTGACAATTTTTTAAATATTCAGTGATCGGTATTGAGAAAAACATTTTTATTATTAATTTCTTAGAAAAAAGGGTCGTGAGAACAGACCAATTACAACAGTGGTTTTATATAAAGTAAAATAGAGAGGGTGGACTTCCATAACTAAAAGTTTTCGAACACAGTATTAAAAACCAAAAAATAAGTGCTTTTTTATCTTGGGACTGCCTACAAAGCTTAAAGCCTTGGGCGTTTTAACTGAAGTAAGAGGAAGTTTGACACAAGACTTGGAGGTTTGGAGGGAAAGGAAAAATCTCTGCAAGCAGCCAGCTCCCCAGTTTAGACACTCTAGGGATGAAAGAAAGAACAAAGTAACAAGTTCGGGGCCTTTCCAGATAAAGAAATGCATAAGAATGGCACTCCGTGTCGCTCTACTGGCGGCTGCTAGAGGAAGAATTATATTGGCGAATTGCTTAATATACAACTATAAAAGAGAGGCAAAATTCCTAGAGCTTATCGGTGGGCAAGAGAAGGAAGCTTCCTTGTAAGAGGGGGATCATAAATAAGCAATTCATCATGCAAGCATTATAAGCAAAGTCAAGTTCTTTCATATGATATAATATTTGTAATGCACAATTAGTGCAGTACCCGAGTCCTGTATCAAGGTCGATGGTGTACACACGTCCATGATTATCTCACACATGATCTTTAAATTTATTAGGTCAAAATCTGCCAGTTTTATATAATATCCATATTAATGTATCAAAATGTAATGAAATAACAATCCTATAGACAAACCTGAATAAATTATTATTTTAAACTTTGTTCTTTAAACTGAGACTACTTTTTTACGATAACTTCTTGATAAATTTCTTAGCCTATTCCTTTTGGCACTTGTATTAATCGACTGAAAAAAAGGTACTTTATTTTTGGAAGTGATGATAAGGTCTTCCCCTAACACTTTACACAAAAAGTAATCTGTCGTTCATGTTATAATTATGACAGACTTTCGTTATCAACATTAAACAGTAAGGTGTTTCTTGTCTGGCATCCTAAAAAAACAGCTGAGACCCACGTCGGCGACCAAGAATCCATATTCTGTGATACGGCTGGAGGCTCTAACACAAACTGTTTAATCTGCCTTATCGGGTCCTAGATGTTTGCGTATAGAGTTTCAAAGTTATTAAGAAAAAACTCGGGATCAGCAGCATTTTAAGGGTGTATTTCCCCAAATGGTTACTTCAGCTCTAGCTATGCCTGATACAGTAAACTAGATGGCAAAAAACGTAAATAAAAAGGACGAAATTTCATATTTTTTCCTGGATTCGAAAAAGTATTCATGAAAGATAAAAACGTTTTATACAGAGTGTTTCCTAACTATAAATGAAGAAAAGTTCATAAACATCTGTCGAAAAATGTCTGCCTTCCAAAAGAAAAAAAAATATATTTTTTTGTAATTATCGGAAAATCGAAACGTTTTAATTTTCTTAAACTTTAAACGTTTAGAGTGTTTATTAGAGGGCATGTTTAAATATTAATAAAAATGTAATCGCTTCACCGTAGACATTAGTATATTATTTTTAAAAACAAACACGTACGGTCTTGAACGTGTTTTTGAACCCTTAAGGGGCCAAGAGTGTCTTTTGTTTTTCTATTCCCTTTAAATAAGGATAAAAAAATAAAAAGAAAACAAATTTTTTTTTTTCCAAAATTATTTGAAAAGTAACTGGAATTTTAAACTTTTAATGGATGTTAAACTTAACCTAAAACCAATTTGAAAATTTAAGAACCTTCATTTCTTACGGTTGAAACCCCAATATGCACTCGAATTTGGACCCTTTTTTTATAAACCTTTTTTTCATAAAAGCACGTATAGTCCAGTAAAGGGACAAAGCTGTAAATAAATCTGTACAGTTTTCCCTTGTGGCCCAATTCTTAGGTATTCGGATGCTTTCGAGCGAAAAAAAGTTTATTAACAATTAACTGGCCCCTCAAGGCCCGAAAATGGGTTTCCCGCTAATATTGCCAAAATAAGCGAATTGGAGAATTTTTGTTTTGAAAAAAATGAAGATCGCCTTGTAATCTACAAAAGGTTCTTATAATTTTTTTCAAAAATCGATAGTTTTCGAGATAACGGAACCCAAAAGTCCCCTCATTTCAGCTGCCGCTCTACCGCTAGAATGCCGCAATCTTCATGGATTCACTTATAAGCGGGCGGACAAATTGTTCCATTACTCGGGTAATAATGTACATTTTTTAATCATTCAAAGTTCATCGGAATGGGAAAACCCGTACCTATCATTGCATATGAGTTTGGGTCCATTCTGATTTTTCTAGAATATAAAAAAAGCGGTTAAATTTTTTTCACAATATTTTAAGAGTATCTTATTAATTTGTTGATATTTTTTGAAAAAATGGTTTATTATTAACATTTTTTTTATAATGAAACCTTAGCAAGTGTTCAATTATCCCAGAAAATTTCCTTCACCATCTTTCTTGCGTTTTGATAAAATATTGTTTTGCCCATCTGCATTTTTTAGCCGTTTCCGGAGCTCTAGAAAATCTGTATGTTATGGATTTAAAAAAATTAAAAAGGGTAAAGACCATTTTTGTAGATTTCAAGGTGATCTTCGTTTTTTCTAAACAAAAATTCTCAATTCCGCATATTTTGGCAGATATTCGGGGGAAACTCAGTTTTGGGACTTTGGGGAGCCATTTCAGCGGGTTCCCACGTCGGAATCGTGATAAACTTTTTCTCGCTCGAAAGCATCCGCGAAGACCTAAGAATTCGCCACAAATGAAAACTGTACCAATTTATTTACAGCTTTGGGTACTTTCAGGTCTTCTTAGGTTTAAAGAATTACCCTTTTAAATATTTTAGATTTCTTAGAAAACAACCTGTATAAAATATGCATCTAGATTAAAAAGATCAGCTTTTTAAACAAGTAATATATTTTTAAAAACAATTATTACTCATAAAGTTTTCCGAAATCACTTTTCTTAGAAAAAATAATAATATAAAAAAGTCCTATATGACGCCGGATTTTTGACTTGTTTGAATAGGTTGTTATAGTATTTTATAACAACCTATAACATATACCTTATCATCACCACCACAAAAACATAAACTCTGGTCTAAACCAATCAAACAACCAAAACTGAAATTTATACTTGTGCAATAACAACAAAAATACAACAAAACTTATCATAATCTAAAATTTTCCAAATGGCAGTGGCTAGGTTGCTGGTTCCTTCGATATGTTTTTTGGACACTTTTTGTCAAACTAGGACTTCCATCTTGTTCGCTTTTCGTAACACTCTTATTTGGCCAGGCTGTACTTCGGGAAGTCCGCATTTAAAGGTGAATGTTACCGTTTGTGAGCCAAAGTTTGCTTCGAACCTAAAGATTTGTAAAAATTAATTTAAAGTTTAAAAGTTTATTGATGTGAAAAATTATATGATCAAAAAAGTTTAAAACAAATAGGATTTTTTTTTGTTATTGAGATACAGTAGACACTCGATAGTGTGAATATCGGATAACGGAAACCCCGCATAACGGAAACACGACTTTTTTATGCAAAGGCCACCGTCTACCGTGAACAAATTACACCCTCGTTTATGGAAACGAACGTATTTGGCCGGTAAATTCGGCTGGTAGGTATTTTCCCGAATACATACAAATAGCATTTGGACTTCCTCGATCGATAAGCACGGTGAATTTATTTATTGTGAGTTAGGAAAGGTACTTAGTTTAATTAAATTAAAAAAAAAAAGGTCAGTTTTGGTTCCAATCCCAACCAGAACTTGTAGATCCGTTTAAAGTTCAGTTAAAAAATAAAGCATCAGATCTTGGAATATCATTGGAACAACTTTACAATGCTGATGAAACGGGATTCTACTGGAAATTGTTACCAGGCAAGATATTTGTCTCGAATGCAGAAAAAACGGCTCCTGTCTGAAAAATGGAAAAACAACGAACATTTTTGGCATGCACTAATACTACAGGGACTTATAAAGTTAAATGGTAAAGCTGCGAAGCCAAGATCGTTTAAAAATTTCGAGTGTCCTGTCGACTATGAACACTCCAAATCAGTTTGGATGACTGCTACAATTTTCAAAAACTGGTTCCATTATTTATTTGTACCACAGGTAAGTTTTTATTGTCTCTAGCTTCTGGATTAAATAGTGAATCAGTGTTATTTCTCCAAGGTTAAATGATTTTTAAAGAATAAAGGTCTGCCAATAAAAACTCTGCTGCTACTGGATAATGCACCATCACATCCAACCGAAGATGAATTAAAAAGTGGAGATGGACAAACTGTAACGATGTTTCTTCCACCTAATGTCACCCCGCTCATACAACCAATGGACCAAAATGGTATTCGATTAACAAAATTATATTATAGAAAAAGTCTTCTGTCTACCATAGTGGCAAAAATACGAATGTTACTGATGCCCTGAAAAATCTGACAATTAAAGACGCAGTAATCAATTTAATGACTGCTTGGTCCTCAAATTATAAAAAAGTGTTGGAGAAATACTTTAGAAGTACAAGTTCCCTTAATAGATGATGTGGATGAAGATGATGATGAAAATGTACCCCTTGCTATTCTAAAAAGCCAATGGGACAATACTCTCCAGAACCCAATATCCGAATCGCTTTGGCTTCTACGTACATTGGTACCTTAGGTTAATCCTATCTTCTTTTATATAAATATTAAAATTAGCCCTAATTTATGTCTATGTATTTATAGGGCACATTTGAAGCATCCGACTTTTTAGAATGGAATCAGTGTGACAGTGATTTTTCGGAGTTGAGGTAGTTGAAGAATCCCAAGTTGATGAGGTAGAAACAAATGTGTCTAAACCGGAGCCTTTAAATAAAATTTTTAAGATAGTGCCATAGATGTTTTAAATATAGCGACTCAGTGGGCTGAAGAGAATGAAGTTGATATTAATAATCTTATAGTTTTGAAAAAACTAAGGGAAAAAGCTGTTATGCTAAAATTAAAAAACCCTCAAAAACAAACAAAAATTTATGACTCTTTTGGTAAAAAATAATTTTTGTGGCTTGTTTTCTTTCGTTACATATATTTTTAAATAAAAATAAGAATTTTAAATATCCATTTTGTTTGTTAATTATACTTATACATGTTTAATACTATAATGTGTTATAACCTTCGTTAACATGAATAAATCGATAATGTAAACAGCCCTTGTTTTTTTGTGTTCACGGTACCGAGTGTCTACTGTATTAAAAAAAAAGTTTATAGGTAATCAATTGTGCTACCTATGGGGGTAGAAAAAAAAGGACAATTATCTGAATGTATTAAAAAGTGTCCGTCACAAGGGCGCCAATTAAGGTGGCACCACAGTAGCAAGTGGAAGGATTTTAACAAGAGCACCACGAATTATTAGAGTAAGATACTAAATTAAAAAAGGGAAATAAAGACCAGGCAGTCAATAATCCGGTCAGTTTAGACCTGCAAAGGTACAAAAATTCGCTAGAGCTAAAAATTAATAGGAATGTTCTGAACACCATTATATATGTAAAATCTGAAATTCCTTGTCGATCCCGTACCTAGAAAATAAGGTCAAAGGTCACAAAAACGAGGTTTTCGCGTTTTTCAGCAAAATGGTAAGTTTTATCAAAAAATTAGTTTAGACAAAAATTGTAGAACGTAAAATTATATAGAAGAAAATTTTTAATACCTTTTTTCTCAAGAGCCACTCTTTCTAAGATATAACGGTCAAAGAGTTGAAAAAGTTGTATACTTAGCGCGTTTTTTTTTAATGCGGTTTCCCCAGTAGGCCTCTTTATGGTCTATTGTGATCCTGTTTAATTGAAAAATATTGAATAATAAAAAAAGTAGTATAAAAAATGCTGAAAACGGTTTAACTGGGGAAAACTGTTCGTCAGAATCAGAATCGTCTAATACTCTTGCTTCCTCTTCTTCTTCTCGTTCATCCGGTCCCTGTTCTTTTCCTTCTCCTTCCTCTTCTTCTTTATGTCTCCTTTTTGATACCCTTTGAATCCTGTGCTGTTGGTGATTCAACATTGAAGCACGACTGGCCGTGACATCTAGTACATACTGGAAAACAAAACAATCCAACTTTTTGGCAGTCGCTTGTTGTACTTTTCGGTCCTAAGGCAGGTAAAAATGATTTCAAAGATTGCATTATATAAAAGAGAAGCAGCTACTTGAAAATGGGACGTGCTAGGCCATTTCTGGAAAAAAGTGTTTTAATAACTTCCTATATAGCACTCTCATCGATGTTACAAAATTTGCAAGACTATTTATTAACGTATCTGGGTTAGTTAAAGTTAATCTAAAATCCGATATCGGATATTCACTAATTTTTATATCGCATTTAGCACTACACCCCTTTTTACAGTTGCAAAAAATTGTGTTGAGAGTCCGGCACAGGTGAGAGTAAAGTCTGGACTGGTTTCAATGTATTGTCGATCAACTTCCAACCCCAGTCTCCAGAAACATGCGTATCGAAGCTTATTTAAACAGGTATTTTTTTTCGGAGCTCCGTACATAAAAAGAAGAAAGCGAACTCCGTTACTAACTTCTTGCGGAGTTAAGTTACTCTTTTTAAAAACTTCAGCACATTAATTTGCACACAGATTTCACATATAATGGTGCTCCGAACATTCCTATCAATTTTTCGCCCTATGCGAATTTTTGTAGGGTCACTACTATTTTTGGGTCTAATTTGACCAGACTACAAGTTTATTGATTAACACAATACTATCCTGTACACCAGCGCCTCTTCAGTTTACGTATTCTGGGGCCACTTTTTAAGCCAATCGGCCATAAGAGATTGTCCTCCTTACTATTTATACCCTCCATAGCATAACCTAAAAAATATTTTGACACTTGTCATGTGACTGTAATTATCGCGGTGAGTTTGAAAAATGTAATATGAAATGTTGAAAAGTCAGTTAAGTTGTTAAAATATAGAAAAAAGTTATAAGACAAAAATCTATAGAGTTTAGATTTAGACGTATTTACTTAATTTTAAAAAAAAAATATATAAACATTTAAGACATTGCGATTTTTGCGACATCCTATGTTATCTTTACATATCCTTCATTATAATTTTTTATTTTTGCCAATAAAAATCTTAAGATAGCTCCGTACAATCGCTAACTGACGAGGCCCATTCCTCTTGGTTTTGCAAATAAGCAAAACTGCCGGATTTGGAGAGACAAAAACCCATAGGTTCCACTCCATTCCGAAAAAGTAACTATTTGGTGTGCCCCGTTAAAAAAATACAAACAAATAAAAACCATACATTTTTTACTTACTCAGTTGTAACGTTCACTTCGGGCGGTTTTCCGGTGGCATTTTGGACGACCAAAAACAACTTCGTGACGATCTCGATCACGTGACCAGTTTGAAAAACAAAGTCGCCCTTTTTCTTGCTTAGATCACTCTGAAATAGGCAGCCCGGAGTATCAGAAGTGACGCTAGATGTCTCGGCATTCACTACTGACGACTAGCAAGAGAACAAAAAGCTGTGATAAGTAGCGATTTATCTATGTCTACTTGCGTGCTTAAACTACAATAGCACAAGTCAACAAATTTAAATTATTGTAAAGTAACATTAATGAAAATAGGTTTTTTAAAATATTTTAGACCCCCAAACCCCCAAAAAAATAAGCTAATTACTGTAACACGACAGTTTTTTGTTATAAGGAAAAAAAAAGATACATATTTTTACAATCTGATGTATTTATTTAATATAAACATATAAAACTTTGGGAAAACTATGCAAAAATATTACTGAGGGTTGGTTGTTATGTGTTAAAAAAAAATATTGCACGAGATATGATACAGCTACAAAAACGTTACTTTTTCTTTTTGGTTTGTAGCACATCCCTTTTAAAAAAACCCAAAAATATTTGCCAACAAGAGGGGGTTTCCCGGGTTCCCCGGGATTTTTTTCCCCTCGCCCCGATGTTTGGGGGGAAAACCCCCTTGTTTATCGCTTATTCACCCAAATTTTCCGGGAAAAAATTCAAATGGGAGTAAAAATGTTTTTTGGAGACATGGGCCCCTATGATTCATAGGTATTCAAAAAGATCATCTATGAGGTTTTTTTAGTCTTCATCTTTCTTGTTGCCGAGGACTTTAACTACACTACAAAACCGTCCCCAACTGCAAATTCCTTTTCATTTAATTGTTTTTGAAAACGGAGATTATATAGGAACTTCCTTTTTTGAGGTCCAATAAAATCCTTTTTTGGGGGCACTTAGTTGAGAAAAAAATTTTTCTGAATAATAACCACTACCTTCTTTGGCCATGGCTTTGACAAAGTTTGTCATTAGTCCAAGCTTAATATGGAGAGGCGGTAGCCAAGAAGTTCCGATTTTTGTTTGGGCAAACCAAGGTCACGTACCAAGTCATTTAATTCATTCTAAATTATTAAGTGATGTTCACTGGTAGTTGATAAAAATGTTGAGTCCCAACTGGTGTTCTCAAGAAGTTGTGGATCAGATTCTGATGAAGAATTTGCATACTCTATTTTGTCTCTATGATTTTTTGAAATCACTTTTGTTTTAGTGATGCAAAAGTAGCAATCACTTACATGATCAGTAGGTTCTCTCCACACCATAGAAACAGCAAACGGCATAGAATTTTTCTTGCGATACATCCACTGCACTAAATTACGTGACAAATCACACAACAAACAGGGGAAACCCAAAAAATTTTATTTTTATTCCCAATTCGGCACTTAAAATATAAAAAAAAGGTTTGACTTCCTTAGATATAGATCAGTTTGGGACTTTATAAAAATCGTCCACATATATACCAAAACTTAGGGGCAAAAAAATCAAAATTTTAAAAACGTGACTGTACTGTGAACAAGACAGAACCCAACTAAACGAAAAAACAATAAAAAACAATAAAACTGTTTAAGGTTCGTAAAAATAATGAAAAAAAACCCTCTGCGGTCTTGTTGTACTTTCCGGTCCTAAGGCAGGTAAAAATTTTTAAAAAGGGGGCATTAAAAAAAATAGAAGCAGCTATTTAAAAATGGGACGTGCTGGGTCATTTCTGGGAAAAAGTTTTTTAATAAATTCCTAAATGAAACGCAAAATAAGCACTTTTATCGATGATAAAAATTTGAATTTTTCCATTGACTTATCGGGGTTAGTTAGAGTTGATCTAAAATCCGATTTTGGATATTCAATTTGAAAAACTGGAATTTTACGACAAAAATAATTTTAATTTGTTATAAAAAAACCCCCAAAAAAATTTTACTCGCTATTATTTTAAAAAAACGTCTTCACGCATAGTATAGAAGGGGTCTATACCATTCCCAAGTTGAACAAAGTCTCCCCAATAGATAAAAAATAAACTTTTTTTTTTTAATTTTTTATACATACAAAACATATGGATACGTGACCTTAATTTTTTTTTTGACCACCCCTTTTTTTTTAAAATTTAAACAGACATGGTTAAAAAACCCAAATTTTTTTTAAAATGAATTTTTTAAAAAAGGTGGGGTTTTTTTTTAAACAAACAAAATTTCAATTATTTTAACCCCAGTAATTCTATTTTAAAAAGGGGGGGGAAAAATTTCAAACATCACTATATCTAGGAAGGGGGTTTTAAAAATATATTCTATTAAGTAAAAACTAAAAAAAATTTTTTTAATTTTTTTTAAAATTTTTTTAAAAAGGTTTATATTTTGTGACTTCAGGGGAAAAAAGGGGGAGACCTGACTATAAAATTGTTATTCAGAAACAGCAGTAAATAAAATGTACATAGGGGGTCAAAAATTTTTTTGGCCTGAAGTAGATGGAAAAAAAATAAAAAATCATAAAATCAAAAAACACTTTTTTGACGGGGGGCGTATGCTATTTTTTCGTTTTTTTTAGAGAATTATCTATTTTGCATTTTATATTAAAATCAGTTTATAATAATAGTTACTAAAAACCAAAAAAAAGAAAAAGCCTGATGTCCGGGAACTTAGCAATATAAACCTAAACAGGACGTTTTTTTTGGGAATTAACAACGGTTGAAAAACCCTCCAAATAAACTATCTTTAAAAAGGGGGTTTTTTTTTGCAATAATTATCGAAAGGGGGGATGAAAACGACTGGGAAAAATATTTTAAATGCAGCCCGGAAACTTCTTCCAGTTTATTCCCCGTGAAATCTAAGGAAAGGTATAAGAAAGTGTATAATATGTTCTGCGAGGGGAGAAACTCCAAGAGTTTTTTAAAAGGGAATTTTTACAAAAAATTAATGTTTGGCCCTTTTTTTCGAAAAGGAAAAACTATTTTATATGGTTAAAGATTTAAAAGGTAATAATTTTGTCATTTTTTTTGGGGGAAAAAATTTTTAAAAAATTTAGTTTGTGGGTTTCATCCCCCTTTTTTATAAAGAAAAAAAGATATAAAAATATAAAAAGGAAATTAAACTTTTAAAACGTGAAAATATAAACCCTTTTTAAAATAAAATTTTTTACACGGGAAAACGTCACAACGTTTCTGAAAAAAACTAAATTTTTTAATAAAATAGTAGTATAACTGCAAGGGGGAAAAAAAAAACTACCACAAGTATTTTTTATTAAGACCCAAAACAGACAGCCAGTTTGGGATTCATATTTTTTTAAAAAAATTCCCCCAAAAAATTGTGAAATTTTTAAAATTTTTTTATGCTTCAAGTTCACCGGTCATTGTTTAAAAAAAGGGGGAAATCTCCCAAAAATTTTTTGGGAAGGGTAGCGCTGATATTTAGGTTCTAAACCATGGGGATGGCGATCCACAAGCGTAGCTTTTTTGATATGGAAGGAAAGCATTGATAATAAAATAAAAAAAATTCCCCAAAAAAAAATTTAACAATGTTCAACTGGGAATAACCCAAAAGTTTTTTTTGAAATTGTGGTAAATGAAAAAATGTTCAGCAACAATTGGGGTTTTTAAGGGGGTTAAAATTATACCCGTTTCTAACTTACACAATTATTAATTTTGGTTAGTTTTTTTTTCCTGTTGAATTTTTGAAAAAATTTTGGAGGAAAAAATTATGTTTTTTAGGTTTGTAATGAAGTCTCACTGAAAAAGGGGGAAAAAAAATTTCTAAAAATTTCCTACAGCTGTAAACCTTTTTAGCTTTTTATAAAAAAAATTTAATACTTACCCTTTACATGTACTACACCCAAAAATTTTTTTAAAAAAGGGGATAAAGACATTCTGTTTTTTTTTAAAAGGGGTTGCAGGAAAAACCCCCAAAAAATTAAATTTTGGGAAAAAAAATTTTCCCTTTGGGGTCCAAAAAAATTTTAAGGGGGAATCGTTTTTTTGGGTTTCCCGGGAAAAATTTTCCCCAAAACAGGTTTTGGAAAAAAAACTAAAAAATTAAAAAATTTGGGGAAAATTTTTTAAAATGGACGAAAATTTTAAATTTTAAAATTTTTAAAATTTTAAAAAAATTTGAACCCTTTTTTTAAAAAAAACTGAAAAATGGGGGAATTGGGTTTTTTATTTTAAAAATTTAAAAGAAAAAAAAATTTTGGGTGTTTATGGTTTTTTTTTTAGTTTTCTTCAAAATGCCCTTTTTTTGTTATATAATAATAATATAATAATATATGTTATTTTTACTTGTTTTTAAAAATAGTATAACGTTTTATTTATGTATTATTTGGTACTTTTTTTCCCCAAAAAGACAAAAAGGACCTTGGCGCATAAGGGAGGGGTAATGGGCCCTTTTTTTAAATTTTTTTAAATCTCACCCAAAAAGACGTGTTTTTCCTTTTTTTTTTTACGTAGGTGCTTAAAAAAATTTTTTTAAGGGGAAACAAAAGATTTTTCTTTTTATTTAAAAATTTTCTCAGAATTAAAAGATTTTTAGTTTTGCTGGGGCCCCCAAAATTAAAAAAATTTGATGTACAAAATTTTTCAATGGTTTTAAAAAAATTTTGGGGGGGAAAATTAATTTTTTTTAAAATTTTAAAAAAAGTTAAATTTTTTTTTAACCCAAAAACCTTTTTAAACCCCAAATTATGATAAAAAAATATATGTGATGTGTCTTTAGTAGATCTGCTTCGAAAATTTTTTAATTTTTAAAAAAATTTAGGGGGAAAAAAAAATTTAAAAATTTTTTTTTTTCATTTTTTTTTTTGGGAAAAAATTTTTTTTTTTTTCTGAAAAATAAAGTTTTAAAAAATTTTGGATTAAAAAAATTTAAAAAAAATTTAAAAAAACGATTCTTTTTTAATTGTTTTTTTCCATTTCCCTTTTTTTTAACCCCAAAATTTTTAAAAACCTTTATTATTTGAAAAAAAATAAAAAAAATTGGGGAAAATTTTTTCTAAAAAAATATCAAAAAAAAGGAAAAAAAAATAGATTTTAATTTTTGCCCCCCCATCCCCCAAATTTATGAAGCTAGATCTACTAAAGACATCACATATATTTTTTTTATCATAACGTGGGCCCAAAAAGCTTTGTTTGAAAAAAAAATTAAAAACTTTTTTAAACCCAAAAAAAAATTGGGAAAATTTTCCCCCCCAAAAAATTTTTTTTAAAAAAATTTTTTTTTATCCGGCTTTAAGACCTTTTTTAAATTTGGGGCCCCCGCAAAAAAATTTAAAAAAAAATTTTTAAAGCGGCCGAGATATTCGAAAAAAAAAAAAAGAAAAAAAAATTTATGGGGGCAATAAAAAAGTTTCCGATTACCCCCCCCTTATGCGGCCCCAAGGGCCCCCTTTTTTTTTTTAAAAAAATTTTTCCAAAATTTTCCCCTTTTTTAATTGACAATACGAAAAAATTTCTTTTATTTTAACCATCCATCCATTATTCTTTTTAAAAAAAAAAGTAGGACGGGGGAAAAAAAAATTTTAAAAGGTCAATTGATAAAAAAAATGTTTTTTTTTTAAAAAAATATTTTTTTCTTTTTTTAAAATTTTTTAATTTTTAAAAAAAAAAATTTTTAGTGGGGAAAAAAGTTTTTTTTTAATTTATTTCCCCCCTTTCCCCCTTAATTTTTTGGGTTTGTTTAAAACCCCAAAAATTTCCCCTTTTAAAAATAATAATTATTATTTTTGTTTTCACATGGGGCTTTTTGTTTTAAAATTTTAAAGGGGGGGTTTTTAATTTTTTTCCCAAAAAAACTGATATTTTTCAAATAAACCCCCTTTCTTTTCTTTTTTTGAATATTGGGTGTTGAAAAAAACCCCCTTTTTAAATTTTTTAAAATTTTTTTTGTTTCCTTATTTGTTTTTTTTCTTTTTTTTGTTCATGAATTTTAAATTTTTTTTTTTTAAATTTTTTTATTTTTTATACAAATTAAAAAAAAAAAATCAATTTTTGTGCCCCTTTGGGGCCAGTAACGCGTTTTACCTATATTACCCAGCCCCCCTATTAGCCCCAAACTTATTTTTTTTTTGTAATTAATGTTAACAGAAATCTACTGCCCATGACTTCGGGGAAAAAACCCGTAGATTACAAAAACAAAAAACCAACAAATTTTTTTTTTGTTATTTTTTTTAAACAATAATTATTAAAAAGGGCCTTTTTTTTTTTTTTTTTTTATAACAAAAAGTACTGGCTATATTACTTTACTTATAAAAAACGTTTTTAGAGAATTAAAAACCTACAAAAAGTTTTTAAAAAAAACCCCCCCACTTTTTCACCGTTTCTCTGTAAAAATTTTTTTTATTAAAGGGGGGGAAAATGCCAAAGATGTAATTGTCGCATTAATAGTTTTTTTCTCGCACTATAAACAAATTAGGCCCTTATCTTGAAGTCCGTGAATATTTGGCAAATGGTCCGATTTGAATTTTTAACGGCTTTTTTTTAATTTTAAAAAAAACAAATTGTATATTTACATTTTCATATAAGTTTGGGAAATTTTTAAAATGCTTGTGAACCTAGCGCGTCATCACCCCCCCTTTCTCGCTTCTCCTTCCTGCTGCCCCCACGGTCGACTCGGTAGTTAATTATTGTTTAAAAAAAATTTTGGGGAATTTTTTGATTTTAGTAATCTAAGGTTATTCCGGAAGTATGGCGATTAACAGATGATGCATAATTTTCTTAATTAATTACAAAAATAAATTTTTTTTAATGTTGAACCAATTTAAATTTTCCCCCCCCCCAAGTTTGTTTATTATAATCAATTTAAAACGGAATATTTTGGATCAGCGCCATTTAGTTTTATGCAAAAAGTGTCCAATTAGTGGTATCAATATTTTAGAAAAAAAATTTTAAAAAAACAAAAAAATGGCATATTACCCAAAAAAATTTTTAGAAAAAAAAAATTTAATGCTTT
>JAHBCN010007064.1:0-45383 GCA_019359885.1 Listronotus oregonensis | reverse complement strand
CCCTTCACCTTGATCTATAATCACAAGAATGAACGGACAAACCAAGCACCGCCAATTTCCGGTGCCAATCGGGGTACATCGTAGGTGGACTTTCTAGGAATGAAAATTTCCGAATTTAAAAATTTTATATTTAGATTTATTGCAAATATATTCTCAAATTGAGCAATCCAAATGTTTCAAATTGAACATACAGGACGCGTTCTTTAAAGGATATGTCGTTTTAATTGTAAATGACCAGTTTTTATTTTTAAAAGTAACTGAAATTCAAAGTAAAATTATATGTTATTTTAAATGAAGAACAAAAAGTTCCCAAAATCATGAAAGTCTTAGCTTTAGACTGTATTTTTAAAGTGAAAATATATTCTGAGGATATGAAATAATTGATTAATCATTTTGAAATACTTCTTTTAAGGTGGCTTTCTTCAAATAAGAATCGGTAATCTCAATTTAAAAAATATCAAAAATATCTAAATACTCTATTTGATAATATGTTTTTTTCTGTGTAGTTGACCTACCTTATCCAACTTTGACTGTGGCTCAGTAGGTCCGCGGTAAACTTGCCGAGCAGATCTTAATGAACTGTTTGCCTGTCGTTGTCCTGGTGTTTGTAACCACCAGCTTGGAAACTTTCTGCTACGCCCCTTGATGATGCTTTAAGGGGCCTGCCGAGATTCCACAGAATGGCTCAGGGCCTATCATTTCCATGGCTGTTCCTCTTTGGGCTAGGTCGTTCCCGTTACCTGGGTCCCTCTGGCCTGGTACCCAGGCTACTCCAAGTTTGTTTGCCAAGCCGACTTTATCCAGGGCCTGTATACAGTTCCCCACTAGTTTGGAATTAACTTTTGGAGAACTGATGGCCTTCAGGGCCGCTTGGCTGTCTAAGTAAATGACGATGTTTTTTCCTTTACTCCCCTTTTCTTTAATTAGCACGGCACAATATGAATGAATGAATGAAACGGGGTAACTTTTTTCTTTTTACAATTTTTCTCTACGAAACCTATTTTAAAGATTTTTTTAAATTTTGTGTGTTTAACAAATTTTCCGGACCTCTCTGAGAAGGAGCATATCGCGATTCTTCTTATTAAACATAAATACAGCTCTACGAGGGGTTTCCAGCAAAAACATGCCTGCCGCCTCATACATCCAACCAAAAACAGATAAGGCTTGTTCTGAAAGCAACAATGAAAATTACTATTTTTACATTGGTAACTTCATTTAAGAAAATACTTTCCTGTATACTACTTGTGCCCAAAGAAATCCTTCAAACCAATAAGGTAATTAGTACTCGCCCACTTTGTTGCCCACAAATCTTCAACCTGCTCTTAAAGTAATTAGCGAGCTCTCTAAATGAAAATTCGCCCGCTGTATCATTAAGGTTTCACAACTAAAAAGTGTATGCGGGTTAGGTCAGTTCGTAAGAGGTGAGCAAATGACTTTAGGTACTTAAGCTACTTAAGATTATTCTGTTTTAGGGCATTGACACCAATTTTCACTAACAAATTAGAACGAGTTTCTTCCATCAGGTCAAAATGACGTAAGATAATATTTGAAGAGCTCTATCTTATCCTACATTCGTAATTGATGCACACACTAAAAATACTTCGGAATTATTCCGAAATATAATATTCCCAGCGCAAATAAATGATATTTACAAAAAAAGGTTGATTTAAAAAATAATGCTTTTAGCGTTTTCACATTTCCAAAAATAAATAAGAAGTCTATATTTGAATAAGAAGTTTTGTAACAATATGATTCTAAATTTTCATTATATATGAAATTGAGCACCGATCCTAGGTGTCTAGTAAGCCGTGAAAGCCAAACAAAACTTCTGTCGTCATCCTTGGCCAAGCGGGATCCAACATAGAAGTACTGTTTGGCTTTCACGACTTACTAGATCGAAAGAGGGGTACACCATTGCATATTTTTTTGGCACTAGGCTGATCAGCCATTCAGCCAGTCACAAAGTGTTACTTTTATATTGTATTTAAATTTATTTAAATTATTTATATACATTTTTGATTATTAAAAAAAAGTCCTGTATTTTATTTTCTTTTTTTCAATTACTCATTATACTTATATAATAGAGGATGAATAAAAGCTAAACCTATCACATATATGGCAGGGACACACACTTTACGCCACTGGGGTCGATCAGGGCCACTTTTTACTTTATACACACAAAGAGGACCACTTTAAAAGGAAGAAACGTAAGGATAAGAAATGGGTAAGACTATCCTACTGCCAACTAACAAAAAGTATTAAATATACATAAAAGTAAATTATACGTGTATAATATTCAAAAATCAAAGCATTATACACCTTTGTACTATCTAGGGCTAAAATATTAAGGATGTTAAAAGGGCTAACAGCTGCACACTCTTTGATTAAAATATTATATAGGATGTTTGTTTCGGCTACATATTTATTACAATAAAAGAATTTAACATCTAGATCACATTTAACATTACAAATATTGTATTGATCTAAAGGTAATATTTTGATTTTATACAGATGGGCAGGATAACAAGCATGTCCAAGTTTTATGCTTATAATTGTTGTTATATACTTTTTAGGGAAAGTTAGATTTTGATGCCAGTAATTAAGTGGAATTTCAGTTACGAGCTGAGTATATCTTGTGGGTTTATTTTTGCAATATTCCTTTCATCTTATATTCCACTTATTGCGAATATTATTTTGAATTATTATATCCGTCATTTAAACTAAGAGTGTAATAATTAGCTGCTGTACCATTAATAATTCTGTCCTTTTTTATTAACTCTACTATGGGGGACGCGACTGCAATGGTCAGAGCGGTAAAGGGGTGTCCACAGGGTGGAGTACTATCGCCCCTGCTCTGGTCCCTAGTGGTTGATCGGCTTCTGGCGGAGCTGTCAGCAAGAGGCTTCGATGTACAAGGCACGCAGATGCCTCGTAATCACCATCAGGGGCAGGCATGATGGCATATTATCTGCTCGCATGCAAGCGGCCCTAAACTTGGTTGAGAACTGGTGCTCAACGAAAGGGCTAAATGTCAATCCAAAATAAAACAATTATAATACCGTTTACAAAAAGGAGGAAAACAAGGTTTATAGCTCCTATGTTAAACGGCATTACGATCAAACTTCTAAAGAAGTAAAATATCTGGGAATTGTCCTTGACCCGAAACTCAATTGGAACTCGCAAATAAAAAGGACTATCGCAAAGCATCAACGGCACTATCGGCGTGCCGCAGACTATGTGGTAAAACATGGGGTCAAAAACCCAAAATGATCTACTGGTCATACATTACAGTTGTAATACCTATAGTTACTTATGCCTCACTGGTCTGGTGGCCAAAAACAGAGGAAAAACTACACAAGGAAAGTTTCTGAAACTGCAGAGACTTGCCTGTCTGGGAGTTACTGGAGCAATGAAATCTTGCCCAACGGCAGCTTGGAGACAATGTTGAACCTCCTTCCCTGCACCTGCAAATAAAGGGGGGAGGCATACTGAGTGCCTCCAGAGTAATCCAGACACAAAGTATAAAAAGTCAGGAGACCTGACTGGCCACCTTAATATTTTGGAAAAATAAAAATTGAAGCTCTGACCAAACCCACGGACTAATGCCTATAGTGTGGGACTTCCAGCGCTCTTTGAAGTGGTTATTCAAGACCGCCAAACTATGAGTGTGAATGAACCAAAGCATGAAAAAGGCTCACTTATCTGGTACACTGATGGATTTAAGATGGAACAAGGGGTTGGAGCTGGTGCCTTTGACCTAGATGCAGACTATCAAAGTCTCTCGGCAAGGCTCCCTCCAACTTCCAAGCTGAAATCCATGCAATTGATATTTGCGCTTCTGAACGTGCCAAAAAAGGCCTTCGAGGCGCAACCATATATATTTTATGGACAGCCAGGCTGCTTTGAAGGCATTGACTTCATGCTCTTTTAACTCAAAGCTGGCCTGGGAATGCCGACAATCACTAAACCAACTGGCCAAACACAACAGAGTTACTCTGGAGTGGGTACCAGGACATGAAGGAGTGGAGGGCAATGAAATTGCCGATCAACTCGCCAAGGAAGGAGCACAGAGACCATTCTATGGACCTGAGCCTTTCTGTGGCACCACTAGAGGCCACCTCTACGAGGACATGGGAAAAAAGTCAAAAAGAGACTTACTGGAACAACATCCCAGGACAAAGGCAGGCGAAAAGATTTATTTCGCATTCACCTAAGTACACAAAGAAGCTACTGGAACTTCAAAAAAATGAACTTAAACTGGTTACCGACTTCCTAACAGTACATGGCCTTGGAGGTATCACCTCAAAAAATGGGAAAGACTGAGGATGAACAAGTGGGTTTTGTCACGAGGCAAACGAAACTGCTGAACACATTCTCTGTGAATGCAGACAACTGACCCGACAACGGCTTAAATACCTCGAAGGGGTATATCCTACTCCTAGAGATATTATTCAGCTTGCACCGCGTAGTATCTGAACTTTGCTAAAGGTATAGGAATTACCGGGCACTAAACAACGAAGGTATTCACAAAAGATCTCTTTAGGTCGAAGTGAAGGAGGGCTACACTAGAGCCGAGCGACCCCGTTTATTACAATACAATACAATACAATTAACTCTACTAGCTCATTATACTTTAGTCCTATGTGTGCTTTAACCCATATGGAATAGACTTCTTTGTTACGCAGCGTTATTTTGCGCAGCAATTTCCTCATTTCCCATAATATTGGGTTGTCTTTATAGTTCCAGGGTTTATTCTTCTTTAAGGCTTTAAGCACGGACATAGAGTCGGACAATATGGCAAAGGGATGATAACTAGATTCCACTTTATATTTAAGAGCTTCGCAAATGGCTTCACATGTGAAAATGCTGGAGTTGTTAATTCTTTTAAATTTAAGTTTGATATTTAGTTACGTGATATACACTCTAGCTCCACTACCATTTTCATTTTTGAGGCATCCGTATATATTTGAATGAAATCATTAAACTGAGAAATTTCAGATTTTAAAATAGCGGCATTAAGAGCATTGTTGTAGGTAAAGGGCGATAATTTAACATTGATGTCCTGAAAAGAGCTATGGTACTCATAATCGGTCGGATTAAAAGGTTCAACCAGATTAAGAATGACATTAAAATTTCGAAAAGCCTCGCAGAGAGGAGGTGAATTTTTATGTAGCCAATATTTGTTAGTTAGATCATATGTATTTAATCTTGATATATTAGAAAGCAATTCGGTTTTAAAAAAGGCATGTTTAAGTAAAAACTTAATTCTTAATGCCTCCCTGCGTAAACACAGAGAAGGAGGTTCTAGAGCTTCAACTAAGAGAGCTTCTACCGGAGAGGATATCATAGCTTCTAAACAAACTCTAAGAGCTTTGCTTTGTATACGATCAAGTTTTGTTAAATAGGTTTTACAAGTAGAGTCATATAGAAAGCTTCCATAATCTAGTAGTAACCTAATATACGATTTGTAAGAAACTAAAGACGTATGCACGTCACATCCCCACTAAGTTTTTGAAACAGATCGTAGGAAATTAATGCCTTTGTCACATTTAATTGCAAGTTGACTGATATGTTGTTTCCAAATAAGTTTTTTATCCAAAACAATACCTAAGTACTTTACCTCTTTTTTGGCAGGTATAATTTTATTTTGTAAATTTATATGATTTATGTTAGGGGTGTTGTGACGAGTAAAGATACAATAGATGGATTTTTCAAAAGAAATTTTAAAACCATTTTTACTGGACCATTTTAAAATTTTATCAAAAGCATTAGGCAATAGTGTCACGCTGTTGTCGTATTTTTTATTTTGTGTGTAAATCCAGAAATCATCGGCATACTGTACTATTTTAAAACCAGTTAGCTTATGGATATCCGCTGTGTAAAGATTAAATAGTAGTGGGCTAAGAACTGAGCCTTGGGGTAAACCAGAGTAGAGATATCTTGGACCAACATTTATAAAATGGAAATTTAAAGTTGAATTGTTACTAACTGCTTATCACAACATCGACATGGTATATATCATTGAAAAGGGCAAATCGAGAAGATTTTATTTTTTTAGTAAAATACAAGGTGCTTCTTAAAAAAATTATTTATTTTCTTTTACTTTCCGATCGCCAGTTGTTTTTCTAAATATCAAATCTAAAATTTTCATAAAAAATCCTAAAAAAATTGTGTTAACCACTTTTTTGTATTCCTTTAAGTAACAGCTTTAAAAGCATGCCAATTTATAAGAAAAAAACCTTGTACTTACTTGTCGAACAAGAGGTCTAAACAAACGGGCCCACACATGTCAAACAAATTACATTAAAAGTTAATTAAGACCAGAAAAATATTGGTCTTGAAATTTTGACAAAAAATAACATCTTTATTTAAAAACTTAAGGTTAAAGAAGTCCAAAGATACTCCAGATCATAAACTTGGACAGCTTAATTTTTTCTCAAATTTTGTTTTCGATATAGGTCTTGTCAGTGTATTGTTAAATTTTAAATTACTTTTTAACTTGGAATTAATCTTAGTAGACTAAGTTTTTCTAATGATAGGGTGAACCTATTTAAAAAAAAAGTTTTTTTTTCCATTTTGAAATTTTAAAACGCTATCAAATTAAGAGTAAAGCATTTACAGGGTATTTTTTATTTTTGTTAAATTCATGGTCACCTGGATCAAAAAAAGCAGTCAAAATGTAATATATGGGTACCGTCGGAAGCAGAATGTTCCCAGGAATCCAAAAACGCAAAGATAGATAGGGTATCCCATTTAAAAATCGAAAGTTGAAGCAGTTTTCGGTAAAACCGAAAGTCTCCGAAAGTCACGTGAGAAAATACTACGACATAAAATATGTATTATACGAAAAATTCCATCGTGTTTTCCCCACTATGATAACTTTCTTATCGTTTTAGATAAAGGGTATAAAATTTGGTATGTTAATTCACTTGCCAAAAAAAACGTGAAATTTGACCGTTTATAATATCTAAAAGTTTGTTTTTTTATTTTGAAAAATGCAGAAATAAGGGAGTGAGCTACCCTCTTGAATTGATGATTTTTAAGTAGAAGTTTTTTGTTTAATATTTTGCAAACGACACACACAAAATACTCTTAAAAGAACTTGGGTTCCAGTTTAGCCGAATCCTCAATAACGTCATATCTTAAATTTGGGACATCCTGTAAGAATATTTCTCGAGACTCGCATTGTATACGTGGCACCCACTAGGCGTAGTTGTCCATTTCGTGAACTGGATGTCCAGTTCGTGTAGTGAAACCAGATGGTGTAACAATATTTTATTTCAGTTTCTGGACAATTTTTATGTCCAGTTCATGAAATGGATTTGTAATTTTTCCACTTAGAGAAGCGAGACTATATTATACCATCTGAGCACCAAAATTATCTAGTTCCTGTACTGTATATTTGGCATTTCTCCACTAAACAATCAGTCATAGGTGTTTTGAATGGCATGAACAAATCAAAGATAATTTTTATACGCTTCTTAATCAACATTACACGGAAAAACTTGCCACAACTAACCACTTCTAACCACAACTAACCAAAATTGTTGGGTCATAGCATTGTATTACAGTAAATAGATAAATGTCAAATATACAGTACCTACAGGAACTGAATGATTTTTGTGTCCAGATGCTGTAATAAAGTCTCGTTTCACCAAGGGAAAAAATGGTATTTCCATTTTATGAACTGGACAAAGATAATGTCTAGATGGTGAAATAAAATATTATTAAACTATCTGGTTCCACTTTAGGAACTGGACATTTAGTTCATTAAATGAACAATTACGCCATGTAATTGCGACATATATAAAGCTAAGCTTTAATATTATAACTTAATTACAAAAATAAAATTTTTAAATTTTAAGTTTAAGGTTGTTCGGAGGGAGGTTGCCACCATAATAAGTATCTGGCAATTAATGACGTAATTTCTAGTACTATCTAAAAGTAGAAAAAAATGTGAAAAATATATTATGTTATGACGATTTTGGGTAGCAATTTGATATACTTTTGCCATATATTACCCAACAAAGCCACAATATCCAAACATTTTAGTAGCCAATTGTTCCTACTTCTGTTGGGTATATTGCGCTTTATACTATGACGTAAGTCCGCCGGCCACGTGCTCTTGAACTATTAAATATTGTAAAGTTTATGTATAAAACGTAATTATTATTATTATTTAAATATATCATTTAAAATTTGCAAACCAAAAATTATACCTTAGCCAGCCATCTGTATACACTATACTAGTACATTCACTCTTAATACATCTAACAAAACATTAGATCATTTGTTATACTAATTTTTAGAAAGTCCATAGCTTTGACAGGTGTATATCAAATATGAGAAAACTAAACCGCAGACCAAAAACCCATTTGGTCGTGATCATATCTAAAGGACATTGTTTACCAAATACAAATTTTAGCCGATATCTGATTGTTTCCATGTAAAAATGCTATTTAAATTCCTGATTGTTCGATTGTTGCCTAAAAATAAACGTGTGGGTGAGCTCTCACTTCGGTGGAATGTCGGACTTTCGCCGAAAACTAGAGAAAATAATATTATTTTTAATATTGTTATATAAGTAACGAGTTGTTGGCATTATTATTATCGTTATATTGCAAAATATTTTGTTCATTTACATATTAAAAAACTTGACGTTGCAGACAGACGCATCTACATCATACAGCTGGTTTCCGGAAGATTGCCTTTACTATCTGGAATCAGAATATTTTTAATAACAAAAAAATAAAAACAACATATTTTAGCAATATAGCGAAGATGCGAAACACCTAACAGCTTCTTTAATCTCCATAAGCCACAAGCCATGTTTGGTATGCCTGCATGCCTGGTACGTCTGGCATGCCTGCATGCCTGCAGCCTGCCTGCATGCCCGCTGCCTGCAGTGCTCTGGCATGCCTGGGTATGCGCATGCCTGCGCTGCCCAGGCTGCCTGTACTGCCTGTATGCCTGTACGTCTGCATGCCTGTACTGCCCGTACGCCCGCACTGCCCGCAATGCCCGGTACGCCTGCGCCGCCTGCGCGCCTGCGCCGCCTGCCGCCCGGTACGCCTGCAATGCCTGCGCCTGCGATGCCCGGCACGCCTGCGCCGCCTGCGCTGCCGGGCATGCCTGGGTACGCCTGCATGCCTGCGCTGCCTGAAGGTACGCCCGCATGCCCGCATGCCTGCGCCGCCCGCATGCCTGGGCATGCCCGGTACTGCCTGCATGCCTGGGTACGCCTGCGATGCCTGCATGCCCAATGCCCGGGCACGCTCTGTACGCTGCCCGGTACGCTCTGCGGCTGCCTGGGCACGTCGGCACGCCCGGTACGCCTCGCGCCGCCCGGGTACGCTCCGGGTACGCCCGCACGCCCGCATGCCTGCGTTCGTACGCCTGTGGCATGCCTGCGGATGCTGCCCGTACGCCCGTACGCCTGTACGCCTGCATGCCCGCGCTGCCTGCGCTGCCTGTACGCCTGCACGCCCGTACGCCTGCATGCCTGTACGCCTGCGTACGCCTGTACGCCCGGCATGCCTGGGCATGCCTGTACGTCTGCATGCCTGCATGTTTGTATGTTTGTATGTTTGTATGTTTGTATGTTTGTATGTTTGTATGTTTGTATGTTTGTATGTTTGTATGTTTGTATGTTTGTATGTTTGTATGTTTGTATGTTTGTATGTTTGTATGTTTGTATGTTTGTATAATATTTAAATATTATTTTCGGTTTTGACAAAAATGACGTCATTATTATTATTTTGGCAATCTTTTGACTTTTTCGTCTAAACCAGAAGTGATACTTAAACCCCATTTATATAAAAAGTATTCCTATATGCATGACAATGATGTAAGTAAGTATATTTTTATGAATCCATCACTTCCACAATTATATCTTAGTTTTATGGAGTGTGGAACAAAAAGAATGTATTTCAGGATTTTAAAAATTCTTGATGCACTCTGTAGGTGGTATCAATAGATAGCTAATTTAAAAATACACATAAGGAATATGAAGGTAATTTTTAGCTTCTATAGCTTTTGTACCCCTAGCTGTCGTGAACGGATTCGGAGATATCGAGCTTCTTTTGGACCATTGAGTCACCATCTCATTATTTTTAAAACATGTTATTGAATTTACTTGTTATCATTATTAGAGAACTATATAAAAGAGGAAAATGATCGATTTGATTATTATTTTATTAAAGAAACCTGTTACTCATGAAAAAATCATCTATTTTGGCAGTTCTCGACACATTTTTTGTCATGTCTATATAAAATACCTCTGTATATTAAATATAAAATTAAATATTATTATATTAAAAAACGTCGCAGAAGTGTGCAAGAGTCTTGCAGGTCCAAGACCAATACCGGCAAGACATCTAATCTCTAATTAGTTCATTTTTTTTATCCCCTGTATAAAATGAAAAGGAATCTTGTGCAGATGGGTACTACTCAATGAGATCTTTAATTTGAGATATCACATAAAGACTATCACAACGAACTGTTTTAAGTGGGAGAGGAAATATATTGGCATATATTACATATTAACGTAGGTTTTGAAAAAAGTGTTTTATTTGTGAAAAAAATAATTGTCTTAATATGTAATATAATTTTGATTGTAAGTAAATGTGTTTTGTATAGAAAACTATTGCAAAGCTAATACTTACCTGGGTATGTTATTTCAAAAATTATTTATTAGAAAACAGGTCTATAAGTGTGAAAAGTTAAATTTGTTTTAAAACTATTTACATATCTTGCAGAAAAAAAAAGCATTTTTTTGCACTAATTATTTGCGCAATATAGTTTTTATCTCCCATAACACTCAAGTTAAAATCCCCTTTTAGCTTCACTTTAATTAGGAATAAAGTACATCAATTTATGACGATACCGGTTCAGCGCGTGTTATAAGACGTTATTTTTATTTTATTTAAGGACCTGTTTTCTGGTAAAGCTGCTGCTTAAGAATAGCATTATTATAATAAATGCCTCGCTTGCTACCTGGCTTACGTTAATTTTTCTTTTTGGTTGGACTTTAAGACTCCTATTTCGAGACAAATTTATGAAATATTTGGGTATAAAGCTGTTTATTCATAAAATTTAAATAAAAACGGCATAATTTACATGTGGAGGTAAGACGGTGCAACCTGTTGCGTTGGCTTTCTTAGTTATTGCTTTTTTTGTAAGTACGGTATGTTTTGCAAACATATCTCGGTCTAAAATCGCAGTTTCTATCAGTGGCGCAGCGAGAAAATTATCCTTCTAGAGATCAGGTATGTAGCTACCTAAGAATGTTTAAAAGGTGCCATAATTCTATTTTTCTATCTTTTTGAACACTTAGCCACATCAGATGCTTATCTAAAATATTTTGCTTAGTTTTATGAAAGATTGTATCTAAACTATAAGTAAAATAGGAACATACACTTTTTAGATATACAAACATACAAACGTAGAAACCTACAAACGTACAAACGTACAAACGTACAAACGTACAAACGTACAAACGTACAAACGTACAAACGTACAAACGTACAAACGTACAAACGTACAAACGTACAAACGTACAAACGTACAAACGTACAAACGTACAAACGTACAAACGTACAAACGTACAAACGTACAAACGTACAAACCTACAAACGTACAAACGTACAAACGTACAAACTTACAAACGTACAAACGTACAAACGTACAATCGTACAAACGTACAAACGTACAAACGTACAAACGTACAAACGTACAAACGTACAAACGCAAAAACGTACAAACGTACAAACGTACAAACGAACAAACGTACAAACGTACAAACGTACAAACGTACAAACGTACAAACGTACAAACGTACAAACGTACAAACGTACAAACGTACAAACGTACAAACGTACAAACGTACAAACGTATAAACGTACACATGTACAAACGTACAAACGTACAACGTACAAACGTACAAACGTACAAACGTACAAACGTACAAACGTACAAACGTACAAACGTATAAACGTACAAACGTACAAACGTACAAACGTACAAACGTACAAACGTACAAACGTACAAACGTACAAACGTACAAACGTACAAACGTACAAACGTACAAACGTACAAACGTACAAACGTACAAACGTTCAAACGTACAAACGTACAAACGTTCAAACGTACAAACTAACAAACATACAAGTAATAACTTGAAAACGGTTGAAGATACATCACTAGCCGAAACTTTGTATAACAAATAACAAATAAAGACAATGAAAGTCCAATATTTATAAAGTATCTGTACAAACTGAAAGGCAAATGTTGGTCTGATTTAAAGAAAAATAGTCCATTTGAACTGAAAAGTTTCTTGAATAACGTTTTTTTTTTAATCAGAAACCAATATTTACATATTATAATAATTTTCAGGAAAATTTCACATCTGGCTAAAATTAAAAGTCTTTATTATTTTTTCTGCTCATACAGTACACAGTTTTGTATTTGCTTTAATTTTATATGCTTTTTCAAAGAAAATTTAAATAATTCTTGTTACTTAAATGTTTCTATATGCCACCAATTATATAAAAGCAGGCTGTGTCTTAATTCAACTAAAAATGGTGCGCTATAAAATAAACCCCTACATTTAAAATATGCTTTTCAATCAAATAATTCAAATCTACGTGTAAGGTTAAAGTTGCTCTTTATCTTCATTTATTATTGAGTATTAAAGAAATATATTTTATTTAGGATTGCTTAGTATAAATTATTACTACCAAAAAAAAAGCAAGCCCAGCAAGATTCTTGCAGCAAGACCAAGACCAAGCAAGTTAATTTTTATATTTTATATTAGAGACGGGATCTGACTTGGCGCTACTTGGTTCGTGGTTTTGTTTTTCTAAAAATGGTAGTACTTTTTATTAACACCATTGAAGTTAACGTGTCACAGTAAAAAAAAACTCAAAATCGTGCATTGATAAAATTTTTATTTTTGGAAGGTATTGCACCAAAACCAATTTATAAACGGTCATAAGAAGTGTTAAAGAACTCTTAAACTTCAATTAATATAGTAGTAATATGGCATGCCAAATTAAAACCTGATCGTACAAATCTTAAATACAGTTCACGTGAAGAATGTCCAAAATATGCATAAACACCAGAAATCGTAGCAAAATACAGGGTATGATTTTTCGATTAACCGAGAAAGATGTAGTACAAGCTCTACTTCATCTTTTTCGAAGTAAGGAAGTAACATTTTAACTCAAGTTTTGGGTTTAAAAAAGCCGTGTGCACAACGGGTACCGCATTGACTACAACGGAACATGCACACATTTTAATTATACTTTTTCAGTGACATTTAGGGCGGTTTAAAAAGAATAGAGAAAGGATGATTTTTTGCGTCGTTTTATAAATATGAATAAGTCTTGGAATTACCACCATGATCCTGAATCGAAAAAAAGAGGATTGGCAGGGAGCGCAGTCTATGGTGGGACAGATGAATTGATTGCAGCGCTCGCTGTGGTCAAATTTTCGTTTATTGATCTTGATCTAAATGTAAACAATTTCATAAAAATATTAAAAATGGTGCATAATAGTTGTTGTAAGGTTGAATGTAAGAATACTGGCAAAAATAGAACTACAAATTTTATACATTTCCAACTGCTACTTGGACATTAGAAAAAAATGAAAAAAATTGATGGCACGCAAGGTGTTCAATTCAAATTTCTCGCTTAGCCGAATGACTTTCGGGTTTCGGGCTTAGCCGAATAACTTTTAAATTTGACGTAACAAGAAGACAAACTTACCCGTGGACTGTTTGTTTTTGCCTTTTGCTGAAGTTTCTTAATGATTTGCAAGTTTTAAAAAGAAAAAGGTTCTTTTTAACTAAATAATCAAGGAGTATCTGCAGAACTGACTTTAGTGTCTGTGTGGTCTTCTGTGATTATAAATAGATCAAAATTTTGAAGAATAATTTTTGTTGTTTCGGACTATAAGAAGGATTTTTTTAAAATAACAAAATAATTTTCCCTTTAAAAAAACCTAACACACTTGAAAGATGTAATCGAAAAACAAATAGTCAAAGAAGGCAATGTTTATTTTGATTCACCGTCAACATGTTCCCGGGTTTTTGCTTAATATTGTATTAATGCCATAAGAACATGCTAATTTATTCAAAAAATTTCCCGTACGCTTGTGGCGCCAGGTCCAACGAAATTTATTTTCGGATTTGTTAAAAAAGTAATTTATTATGAATGCTTTTATTTTGTTAAATTTTTTAAAGGGCTGGAAGTTTGTATTTAAATTTTAATTATGATTCCTATTTGGTGAAATTAAACCGGGAAACCATGTTTTGTAGTCTAAGTGAAATCAACTGCGTAATATTTTTTTTATTTTTATAGTTTATAATCATTACGACTGACTTTAAATATTTAATGGGCTTTTAAGACATTATACTTAAAAGGCTAAATAATGACTTAAAAAAACATTGCCACTAAACGATTAAAATATTGATTGCAAATTTCTGTCATTTAAATCACTAAGGCCCGGTTGTACAAACAATGGTTCAACACAAGTTTTCGTGAACTGCAGTTCACTGTTGAACCCAGTTCAGAATTTTGAGTGTTGTATAAAAAAAAAGAAGAAAATTGCGACAACCTAACACCTAACCTATTAAAAAAGTTTAAAAAAAAATGCATAATATGAGTATTTATATGTGTTTGTTTTTTAAATTTTACATTTTTCACAAACTAAAAAAAAGTTAGGGTGATACGTTGATATAACAGGTATAGGTATAAATATTTTTTAAACTGTTTTTTTTTCAATGTAATATTATAAATTTCAGCGTTATTCATACATCAGATTAAAAAATTATGACAAAAAGAATTTTAGAGCAAAACAACTTTTCCGGGGGAGAAGAAAATTTTAATTAAATTTTTTAAAAAAAAACAAAAAGAAGAGAGTGAAAAAAATCGGATGCAGACACCAACAAAATAAAAGCAGAGGGATAAAAATGTATACGGAATACAATACATACTTAGATCCTCATAGAAGTGCCAAAGGTAAAAAAAAATGATAACAAAAGAAACGGGCCAAACAGAAATGGGTTTATAATAAAAAATATACTGGAACTGGGAAAGGGGCCCTTTAAAGATTTAGTATAACTGACACTGAAAGTGACCTCCAGAAATCTTAGGCACACAGCAACAGGACTTACATCCAGGTTTGACACAGTGATGCCAACGCAGAATTTATTATAATTCATGTCGAGGGCGATAATAATCTCTTTGATAAAGAAAATTTTTATGATCAGAGAAAAATCCTGCAAAAAAAATTAGGGAAAAATGATGCACCCATTAGAAATCCTTGTGTTGGCATTTATTCGGCGCAAGTAGATTCACAGGCAGAAACAGAAAAGAACCAAATAATAAGGGTTCCCGCTGGACACCTTAGTCCTGATAATTTTGCCGATCTTTCATCTAATTTTTTTAAAACAGTTAATTTAAAATCTTCTTTCAAATGACTGGGCTACATATACACCGGCAATGTTAAAAAAACCATTGTCTGCACCATTAAAAAAACTGAAAAATAAAGATGTAACCCCAAAAAACTCTCATGGTCACAGCTTTGCTAGTTAGAAGACTGGGGTAAGACCAAACAAAATAAAAGATCTTCAAGAAAAAACTTTTTGGGAAAAATAAAATTAATGATGAAGCATTTACAGGAAAAGCATCAAAAGAGATGATGATTTTAAAAAGAAATCCCAGAAAGGGAAAAGCCTGAAGAGGAACATAAAATTAAAAAAAAAAGATTTTGGAAAAAGGAATATGCTGCAAAATAATCTTTTAAAAAATATATTTTGTCTTTTTTTAAATTATTTTTCTGATAAAATATAGGTGTTTTGTTTTAAAGGTAATTTACCACAGAAAACTTAACCAAAATTATTTATCATATATGGATAATTTTGTGTCTTTAAAAATAAAAAAGATACAGGCAGTAAAAAAATAATCTTAAGATAATTTATTTAAGTCTGAAAGCTTTGTGATACGTAAAAATGTATAGTTCTTATAGATTAATACAGGTGTAGTACTATATGTGCAATAATTTGCTTCTAATTTTTTGTAAATATGTTGGTACTTATTTTAAAGATTTGTTTTTAATTAATATAGTATGAGTTTTGTTTCATTTTTGAGTTTTGTTATTTTTTGCTTTTTAGTTTTTGCATGTAGTTAGTTCTGGAATAATACACAGTATTATAGACTATTATATATATTATAAAATAAAAGTATTTTATTATCATAAATTATACAACTTTATTGCAATCAAAGTTTTTTTGTTCTACACTTTTACACCAAATAAAAGTAAGTATTTATTAACGTATAACAACTGTTGTTGAAACCACCTGTGCATGTCCAATCATATTATTATTACATTATTGTTAGTTCTATCGCAGCTGCAATTTCTGCTTTGATTTCTAGGTTCCACATCTCCCATAGATAATGCAATATTGTGAAGGACAGGTGCAGCCATCAAAACAGCCTCCACTTTTTCTTGTTTTAAGCGGAGTCCTAAAGAAATGATTCTATAGGATTTCTAGTCCTTATTTGTGCCCTCATTAAATAACTGCTCAGCTGGGGTTTGAGGATTTAATAGTGTTATAGTGTATGGTTTTATTGCATATCTACTATCTGCTACAAGAAAGTTATCACCATATACTCTGTTTTCAAAGTCATTTCCGACTCTGCTATTTCTAAATATATTTGAGTCATGAGCAGAGCCTGGCCATCGACACAATATCCTGGAATTTAAGATCAGAACTGCAAATAGCCTGCACATTGTATGAAAAAAATCCTTTTCGGTTTCTGTAATTTTCACCATCTGCCCCTCCAGGAGATTAAATTTTAATATGTGTGCAGTCCAAAGCTCCAATGCATCTTGGTAACCTTGCAATGCTAAAAAATCCTTGCCTCACAATGTTCATTTCAAATTCAGTTCTAGGCATTTTTATAAATTCTGGCCCCAATCGGGCAATTGATTCTAAAACCATATATATTTTTCGACTTGCCGTTGACTTGTCGATGCCACCAAAATCTCCAACAACTTGTAGAAAACTCCCAGTGGCTAGAAAGCGTAAGGCAATGCATACCATTTCAGTGGATGTTAGTGCATGGTTTCTAAAAAAATAAATAGAACATTTTACCTTAAAATTTAATGTAATTAAAGAATATAAATCTTACTTGTCTGTAACAGATGAAATTTGTTCAGAAATTTCATCTATGATAAATCTTACAACTTGTTTCTCCAACCTAAATCTGGCCTTAAATTATTTATCATTCCAAATGTTCTGGTCTATTTCTATATACTTGTGGAGCTCGAGGGTGTGCAACATTATTAAGTAATTCTACAAAATCTTCGTCGTCTGTTATATCTTCCCACACAAGATCCATTTTTAATTATAAAAACCGAAAATATATCAAAATTAAAAATATAAAAACAAATAATTTTAAACAAAAGGTGATCTGTCAAAAAAGTGAGGTTAAAAGGTTACTAAAGGAGTTGAACTCATCTTGAACGCCCAATTTCGGACGTTCAGGATCAACCACCGTTCACCGTCTAAACTGGCTATGTACAACGAGTTTTTTTCGTTGAACCAATGATCAGCGTGAACTTCGGTTGAACGTCCATTGTACAACCAGGCCTAAGTTCAGATTTCGCTATATTTTCACCCAAGGCAAAAGTTTTTATTGGAATTCCCCATTTTTACAAAATAATGAGTTAATTATTTACGTGAATCGTATTCAAGATTTGTACGATCAGGTTTTAATTCGGCATCCCATATTACTACTGTTCTAATTAAACGTAAAGAGTCTTTTAACATTTTTAAAGACCATTTTTAAATTGGTGTTGGTGCATTACCTTCCAAGAATAAGAAATTTATCACTGCACGATATTATGGGTTTTTTTTCTTGTGAAAAATACTACGACACGTCAACTTTAAATAGCTACAAATAAGTTTACAGACCTACAAAAAACTTCAAAGGCATTCATAAAAAGTACTATCATTTTTAAAAAAGAAAACAAGGAATCAAATAGCGTCATGTCAGATCCCGTTCTTAACTTAAAGTATAAAAATTATCTTATAAGCTGATTATATACAAAAAAAAACTAGTAACGGTCATCAAGCCAATACCCCGTTAACAGCAGACAAAAACATAATTGCTTCCTAAATTTACAACATACCATCAAGGATCTTTTAAATGAATGTCATTTTTTTTTAAATGTTTTGTAAATAACCACATTTAAATTTTATTACATAATCCCAGATAAACAGATAAAAACACGCTTGTTTTGATTTAGAATTAGTTTACTGAATTTTTCAATCATGTTGTAAAAACATCCAAATTTTTTAACTTTATTTTCTTTGTTTCACTAATGCAAAACCAGAGATTGTCCTCCTCCTTTCTTATTCGTATTTAGAACATGTCTGGTAACACCCAATTCAATATTTTCACATATCAACACGCTGAACATTTACGTAACTCCGTTATAGGATGCCAATTTCAAAACTTTTAGTGCAGATATCTTAAAAAATAAAATAGTTGGAAAACTGCAATTTGAGATAAATGTAACTGGAACCGCTATACTAAGTTTATCGATCATTTAATCACTTTTTAATTTTACACAAAGCAATAAACCTTGTAAAATAACCACCCTTTTATCAATTTACTTATTTTGGCATGCATTTAATATAGGGTGTTTATTCACACGGACTTAAATATTTGGAGATTTGGGGAGAAGCAAACACTTCTACAGGTGGCAGGTTTCATGGTCCGAATACTTTAGAGATGAAGTAACGAACAATGTGAAGTTCGGGGCTTCTCAAGATGGACTTTAAAAGGATGCATAAAAGTAGCACTACGTGTTGCTCTGTTGGAAGCTGCCAAACAAGGAATTATATTTGCCAGCTCTTCGGGGCAGAAGCTGTAAAAATACCTATAAAATAGCGACAGATCCCCTACAACACGCCGGTGGACAAGAGAAGGAAGCTCTCCTGCAATCGTGGATTATAAGTAAGACGAACCGCTCTTCGGCTAAGAGTTTTTAATCCCCTAATGTATGGGGACCCTTTTCTTTATGCCTGAGGACAACATTCAAAAAGAATCTGATTTCGAATACATACAGAGTGTATAGAGAAAAAATATTTTATTGCGCAAAAGATGAATCCAAGCTTTTTTAAAACTGCTGCGGCTGCGGATGTAATGTATTTGTGCCAGTTAAGATTATTCTTAAAAGAAAAGCCAACAAGATTAAACGATTTTTTTGGTCTGCAGAACCTTACCCTCCCATATGCGAGGGCGGGCACTGGTAGAATTTTTTCGCGACAGGAATCATGACTGTATTTTGGAGGCTTTAAACCAGACAAAATTTTTGGCGCTCCAATCTGAGATTAGCTTAAAGGTATGTTTCCTTCCACGCGGCCGCCGCATGCGTCTAACGCGCTACGTTAGCGGCAAAGCACTCCTACTCATGTTTTTAAATGTGCCTGGTTTCTTCCAAGTGGCCGACGTATGCGTCCGCTGTCAACGACTGCGATTGATGCGACTGGACTGCTGAAAAAGCAGTATAGTCGCAGCGTGTCTGCGACTGATGTTTTGTTTGTGTTGTTTTGTGTGAAATGTCCGGTGTTTTTTTTAATTGTTAAAATTTAAACTTTAGTTTTTAAATGAGATCCTGGATTTTCTATTACGCATTTTAAGAGCTTTTAAGATCCCAAATCCAATGATGTTTCGCACTTATTCAAAAAAATAAGTTTAATTTTTCCCAAGATCCTGCCAAAAATATATTGTCTGACCCCTCTAACATATGGTTTGTTATGAAAATTGCCATTAATATAAATTTTTCGAATAAGTGCAAAACATTATTGGTTTTGGGAACTTAATAGCTCCTAAAATACATAATTAAAAAAATCCAGAGCCGTATTAAAAAAAAAAGTTGATGATGACAGCTCAAAGACGAAACGTCGGTGTATAAATCTAATAACACTATCTTGTAGAACAGAAAACGTAGCAATGGAAATGTAAAAGTTATTTTGTTACATCGATTCAAATAAAGTAATAAAAAATAAAAACGAAATTGCGAATAATCGGTTTTTTCCAAAAGTAAGTATTCGAAAATTTTAAAGTTTTAAGGTGGCATTTTGATTAGCATCATATTGCGCAACTTTGCCTTCATTTAACCGACCTCGTATCTCTTCAAGTTTCTGAGATCCTAATGATAAGACTCGAATTTGGTACACCCTGTACAGATTTACCTTAATACAATGGCTAATTTTTCGTCTGGGGTTATTGGATATTCAACTCTGTTGTCTGGGTCGGACTTTATATCGTCTTTTATTAAGTCAAGAATAAAACTAAACTGTGCTTTATTCAGTCTAAAATATTTTTTAAATTTTACTTCATCCTGTTGCAGATGTCGATTTATTAATGTAGTATAACAACCCTCATCGCGTCTTTGCTGAAATATTGGATTTATAGAGGCATTACTATGTTTCAGATTGGCTAATTGTAATAGTATTTCGTCATCCCCTTTTTCTTTTAAATATATTGCTAGATCATCAATCACGACTCTTACCAAAGATTATTCCTTTTACACTAATAATTTTGCTATCGCGAGTTTGAGCCGCGGTCCTAAGAAACCACCTGATTAAACGGCGGCCGCATGCGTTAGTCGCATTGCGTTAGTCGTATGCGACGGCCGCGTGGAAGGAACCACACCTTAAGACTTCTACAATTGATTCTGCAAAGCAAGAGGTAAAAATGTTCCAATATCGGGACTGTTAATTAAACAAAAAGCACTTTAGGCAGCAAGCAGTTTATAACTGGAAAATTTTGTAGCCTCGAATGGTTGAACAACTGTTACCTGGCAATAATGGCCATCCTTCTATAAAGGCCAATAATTCTTAATTTTATGGTGGCCGTTATAGACAAGTTTTACTATATTTTAGAATGATTAAAGGTACTTTAAAAGGTATTTATTATTTTATTAAGTAAGACAACATAAATACTTTTTTTTTTCACTGGTTGACAACATTGCCCGTCGCATTCACTTGCAATACTTTTAATGACTGCCTAGGGCGGCTAGGCTCATTTTTATATAGGTTTTTGCATTAATTATAATCTGCTATTTAAAAAAAACGTATTTGCGTGAACAAAACATTAATATAATTTTATGGTATACCAAAGCTGAAAGTACCGATAAAGTTGTTGGGCAATTTTTTTTTAATACCCTGGCCAACAGGTCCCACCCTGCCAAACGATTTTAAATATCTTTAATTGTTTAAAAAATATATGAGTTTACTTTTTTAGAATAGCAGTTTTTATTTTATTTTTAGGCTTTAGTCTAATAAAAATTCAACAACTTTTTAATTACTGTTGTATAAAATACAACAGTTATTAACAGGACAGCATTATAGAAACGAAATTATCGTAAAAAAAACCCCAAAAAAAATGCGATTAACAACCACTCATTTAGCGTCTGGGGTCCGGCTTATACTGCCTAGTGCCGTGGCCGCCCGAATGCTCTGCCTGCGGTATTCCCCTCTTCTTGTTAGGCCGGTAGAAAGGGAATCGGCCACAGCACATTTTCTATCTGTCTTCATTTCGCTTTTGTTGCCCATAGATGCTAATTTATGGAGATAGGAGGTTTGCATTATTGTTTTAATAAAGCCCACTGAAAAGAAAAATTATTTGGCTTTTCTCCAGAATAAGGATTTTTATATATTATTTTAAAAAATTATACTTTTTTTTTTATTTTTTTTTTAATTTTTTTTTATAATTTGATACTCCCAGAAATCAAAATAAACTCTAAAAAACCTATCTATATGGCTAAAAGTTTTATTTATTTTTTTTTTTTTTTTATATACATATTTTTTAAATATTTAAGGTACCTACTGTACCTTTACCAGTAACTTTTTTTAAAAAAAGTCATGTCAGAAGTCAATGTCAGTTAAAAAAACACAATTTTTTAGTTTCTTATCTTTTTTAAAGTAATATAATCAAATAATTTATGTGCTACATCCGTCCGTCAATAATCAATAAATTTGAAATAACATATGTATCTTATAACGGGTTGCCAATGCTTTCAAGTAAGTTTTTTTTCCCTTTTTTTTTATATAATTTCATAAAAAAAATTATTTTATTATAATACTTAAAACAAATAAATTTTTATAAAGAATTAAACCTTTTTATGTCTTTTCATGTTTTTTGTTACTATTATTGCGAGAGCAGACTAGCTCTCCATAATAAAAAAAAAAAATTAAAATTAAAAAAAAAAAAGTATAATTTTTTAAAATAATATATAAAAATCCTTATTCTGGAGAAAAGCCAAATAATTTTTCTTTTAAGTTGATATTCCCAGAAATCAAAATAAACTCTAAAAAATTTGGTAAAAATAAATAACAAAAAATTTTTGGTCTTTGATTAAATATTCTAAGAAAAAATTCTTTCTTGTTTGATTATTTACAAAAGTCTCATTGAGTTTTAAATTTAAATTTAATTTCTCCTTTTCTACTATGACGTAGTATACAGGGGTTTCCTTCCTCTTCCATATGGGGCACTTTACTGAAAGGAACTTCAAGGCTGTGGAATATAGCAGACTTACAATATTTGTAGCATCCAGTATAAAGCTTATTTTAACTCCTTTTAATGGGGCAGCTTTCTGAACTACTTACTTTAGACTCCCGGACTCCAGGTACGATTATCTATTTCTACACTTTTAACTAAAATACTTAAAAAAAATATTTTTAAGTGTTATTTAAAAGTATATGTGACCAAAGGGCAAGTTCCTGACCCAACTTGCGTTGGTGGCCGTGAAACGAAATAACCTAACCTTGACTTAAATATATTGTTGTGGACTTGTTTTATTGTATGTTAAATATTTATAAATCCCATTTGTAATTTTATTTTATTGAATGCAGTTTTCTTTGTGTACATAATAGTGTAATAATTATAAAATAAAATATTTAAAATCCCATTTATATTTATTAATATCCACATAAAAAGGAACACATGTCGCTTCGATAAATAAAAAGTATTTAAAGCGGGATTGTCCTTTATATAATTAGGGTTATTGCAGTCTACAACTCAGTCTATTTTAGGCGGTATATAGGAAAGGGTATACAATACAATATAATAGTATACTTTATATAACAATTTACCAAAATACAGTTTTATCATTTATTATAATATTTAGGTTAGGTGCCTGGTGGTACAATCTACACTAGTGTCGTTAATGTTATTTAATGAATAAATGTTGAGTAAAAAATTGTTATTGAATTATTGTTGGTGCACTATTGGATCCAAGAAGTAAGAATGTTTTAATTTCGTATATCAGGTATCAGTGGTTAAATAAAGAAGGTATGGACTACCAGCTGCATTTTCATAAAAATAAATTCAAAAAGTTTCCGAGCCTCATTTGTTTTTGGTTAGATGTACAGGGTGTACAACTAAAAAAGAAGGCCGGCTGTATCTCAGAAAATATTTATCGCACAGCGTTGTGAAAAAAATATTATTGGTAAAAGTAGTAAAGAGAAATAGATGGAAATTATTTTCAAGTTTTTGAACTGGCCGCTAGGGGGCGTACCTGCAATCTTGAATATAAAAAAGGATGTTTTTTTGAATTTTGCTATATTAACCTAACAAAAAAAACCTTTTCTTTAAAGTCAAGGATAATCTGAACCTTTTTTTTGTTTTTTTAACCAAAAAAAATTTTATTAAGGGGGCCCCTTTTTTTTCCGGGATTAAAAAATTTTTTGGAAAAAAAAAAAAACAATTAATTTTTTTTTTCCAAAAAACTCCAAAAAACTACAAGAAATCTTACATAACATAAATTATGTATTTTTATAAAACTTTTAATTTAGGTTTTAAATTTTTTGTCTTTGAATCCCGATTATAAAAAAAAATCAATTTTCAGGTTTTTTAAGGTATAAAATTCCTTTTTGATTTAACTCGTAAAGTATTCATTTAAAAAAGATTTTTACAAATTGGAGGTTTTGAATAATACACAATGTATTTTTTAAAAATTCTTTTTTTTAAAAATTTTAGATATTGACTATAAAATTTTTTTTTGGGTGTACAAGAACGCAGGTTTCTGCATAAGTTTTGGACCCTTAAGATTTTTCTGAGGAGCTCCATTGTCGGTCTAAAAAAACTTCATGCTTTGATAAAACATCGTGCCAAATTAGCTTAAAATCAGTTTTATAGTTTTTGCACAGTAATTTTCCAATAGTAGTCGAGGAAACGAAGAAATGCCCGAGGGATTTTTTGTGCAGTAAGATGGAGTTGAATGCGGTTTTTTCCGTTCTATTCGTATGAACGTCTACTAACTTTGTGAACAAATTTAATTAATGGGAAATGAAAAACTGCCCTTGTACAATAAAAAAATGGTATTTTCTAAATGCATTTAAAAGTTTGCAATTACAAAAAATGTATAACTAGGTAAATAATGATGGAAATAGGCCCGAATTTGTTACTCGGGGGGTTTCCGAGGTCGCTGTACACGAATATGAAATTATCAAGGGCCTACGAAGTACCTGGTGCGCGCTAAGAATGGCGTAAAACTCGTTTTCTGGAGTTTAATGACAATTTCTCCTAATATCAGCCCAATTTTGTTACTCTGGAGGTTTTCGAGGTCGCTTAACATAAATATGACATTGACAAGGACCTGCAAAATACTTGGTGCGCGCTAAGAATGGTGTAAACGCGGCGTCTTCTGGAGTTTTTCGACAAATCCTCCTAATATTAGCCCAATTTCTTTACTCAAGAGGTTTTTTTTGTTGCCCAAGACGAATATGACAATAGCAAGGGCCTGCGGAGTACCTGGTGCGCGCTAAGAATGATGTAAACGTCGTCTTCTGGAGTCTTACGACAATTCCCCCTAATATCAGCCCAAGGAGTTTTTGTGGTCGTTAAACACGAATCTTATATTGATAAGGGTCTGCAGAGTACCTTGTGCGCGCTAAGAATGGTGTAAACGTCGCCTGCTTTCTTCTGCTTCTTCGATAACCCCCCAAGTAACAAACTTGGGCTAATATTAAAAGGATTTGTCGTAAAACTCCAGAAGACGACATTTACACCATCCTTAGCGCACACTAGGTACTCCACAGGCCCTTGTCACTATCATATTCGTGTTCAGCGACCTCGATAACCCCAAGTAACAAAATTGGGCTGATATTAGTAGGATTTGTCGTAAAACTCCAGAAGACGACGTTTACACCAGTCTTAGCGTGCACCAGGTCTCCGCAGGCCCTTGCCAATGCCATATTCGTGTTCAGCAACAACAAAAACCTCTTGAGTAAAGAAATTAGGCTGATATAAGGAGGATTTGTCGTAAAACTCCAGAAGACGACGTTTACACAATTCTTAGCGCGCACTAGGTATTTCGCATGTCCTTATCAATATTAAATTCGTGTTCAGTGACCTCGAAAACCCGCACGAGTAACAAAATTGGGCTGATATTAGAAGAAATTGTCGTAAAACTCCAGAAGACGACTTTTACGCCATCCTTAGCGCGCACCAGGTACTTTGATAATTTCATATTCGTGTTCAGCGACCTCAAAAACCTCCGAGTAACAAATTCGGGCTTATTTCCATCATTATTTACTTAGTTATAATTTTTTGTAATTGCAAACTTTTAAATGCATTTCAAAAATATCATTTTTCTATTGTACAAAAGTTTTTTAATTTCCCATTAATTAAATTTGTTCACAAAGTTTGTGGACGTTCATACAAATCGAATGCAAAAAACCCCATTCAAATCCATCTCACTGCACAAAAAATCCCTCGTAAGGCCTATTTTTGTGCTACGTTTCTTAAGCTATAGAATTTTGTTCAAAAAATGGCCAATTTTGCTAGAATATGACTCAGACTTTTGATTTTTTTACAAATGCTAGAGATCCCAAGCATTTAAATTCCTTTAAATCCTTTTAAATTTTGTTTTAAGCGCCCTTATCAATTATTTTTAGTTATAAACATTTATTTTTGCCTATAAACAAATTAAATAGCTTCGCGAATTTTTAAAAGGAAGCTTTATCGAAAATATGGTTTTTAAAGTACTCGGAAAGACACTTTAGCATTAAATATTGGTTCTGGTTCAGTATTTTTTTACTCTCTAAGTAAAAGTAAAAAAAACCAGATAGCTAAATTGTGTTTTTTTTGCGATAAAATTTATAGGTACCTCATTTTTAAAATCTTTGGAACTGCTCATGAATACTTAAGGGAAGCTAATGTATTAGGTACCGTGGGTATCGAAAATTAATACGTCTAACGTCTCCTTGTTTATCAAGAATGTCTCGGGTACCGAACCACGCAATATTCACATCCAGTTTCTAATAACAGAAATTAAAACATTTTTACACTAACAGTGCACATTTATAAAAATGTTGTATAGCTGTATGAGGGTTTAATAATACCTTTAGTTGACTACTCCTAAAAGTGTACGTATAAATATTTTTTTAAATTTAATAAAATATATAATCCTGGTCAACATAGTAACATTTTCTTGCGGTAACAATTGACTTAACACACCGTGTTGGTAAATTTTTAATGATATGGATTGATGAGGTGAGACAGAAGACGTTGTTTCAATGATATGACGTGATTTAGAATGACAGTGACGTGATCTAATGTAGCTACATTTAGTTATTGTTTAGTTCCACATAAGCATCGTTAGTTATATCTTTAATTACTACAGCTAACACATAATGGCTTTAAAGCATGTGGTTTCTTCGCACCTATTATTTCCTATATACTTAATCTACGTCTTAACATGTATCTCGTAAAAACTCTTCATTATCCCCAGCATACTTACTTTTTCCTCTTTCTGCGGGGGTGTTGGTTCAACCACAGCAACTTTTACTTGACTGTTTTTTTCCTCCATTTTCTTTTCTTTAAGAGTCTTTAAGAGTTTCCATTTACTGCCGGGAGTAGTCTCTTTTGGAGGTTCTTCCTTATTTGGAGTAGCTGTAGCCACTTGAATTTCAGGTATCGGCTGATCTGAAGCTCCTATGGATCCTCGCTGCTGATTTGATGTAGCTTCCCGATTTAAAAGCGCTTCCTGTTCTTCTTTAGAGATATGACAGCGAGCAAACTCATCGTTGATTCGCATCTCTAGCTCATCGTACTCATCAGTGCTGTGATGGGGACTGTCAGGTCCTGATGTTGCTCCGGAAGATCTATCATCGTCATCCTTTGCTGGCTCCTCTAGATAATCTAGCTCCTTGGATATTATATCTTTATGTACATCTTCACTGGATTCCCTATTAAAATTAGTATTATAATCCCTGTTTAATTCTATCTCTGCTTCACTCGCCTTTTCTGCAGCTATTCCTTCTTGTTTCTCCCATTCTAGTGACTCATGATGGTAAACTTTAATTTTTTCGAAAAGGGCCGCAGCTTCATCTAAGTGAAATGACCCTCTATGCTCTTCGCGCCTTTTTGCAGAATTTATAACATGTAAGCTATTATCCTTGGCATCAAGAACCCCATCAGTAACCTTGGCTTTCATTCTCAGCTCTCTTAATACAAATGACATTTTCTCCTTTACTTCTTCTTCGGGTTCGTATGTTTCTTCCTCATCAGGCTCTGGGACTTCAAGAAGCGTTGAACCCATGTCTTGCTCAAGCTCCTTCTGCCTTTCCATTTCTTCAAGCTTCCTCAACTCGTAACAGTACCACTCGTCTTCACTATCTATACTGTCTTCGGTACTTTGACGTCTTGAGGAAACTCGTGAAGTACTCCTCCAGGAATGAGTACTTCTACTGTCTTCATCATCGCCTCGATGGCTTGGAATCTCTAAACTTTGCTGATGTCTAGGAAAAAATCTGCCCATATTAGATCGAAGAATTGGACTTCCTTCAGCAGTGTTAGGCTCTTCAAATCTGCTATTCTCAACACTACTGGTACTTTCAGTAGATTTTTGCTCACTTATTTTTGGCGTTGAGTTTGCAGGACTTTCTTGGCTTTGTCGCTTTTCTTCTTCTTCAAATATTTCCTCAATTTTTACTCCAAGTTCCCCGTTTTCAAGCGCCTGTTCGTCAGAAAATGAATTTGACTGTTTCTGTCTATATTTTCCTAAAGCTCTGGATACCGCAAACTCCATGGATGCCCCTCCTACCATCACAAGCATTTTGCTTTCGGTTATGACAGTATCGTCACTTTTTTCCGAAGAGCTGCTTTTTTTAGCCTCTCCAATAGTCGGAAAAATATTGCTAGAACCACTTCCAGTACTCTTTCCGGAATAATCCTCCTCATAATGTTGTGCTTCATTATTTGTTACCTGCGATTCTTTGGGTGAAATTTTAACAGCGTCAAAGCTTGGCTGGGGTGGAGGTAGTTGGTTTTCTTCATCAGATCTGCTACTTTTTCTACTTTTTGGTTTAGGGCTAATTTTGGGAAATAATTCTTTTTCAAATAAATTTTCGGATATACTTGTACTGTCTTCACTTCGATCATCTTCAGAGACTACTGAACTTGCTCTATTTATAACCCACTCATTTTCGGACTGTTCGGGATCTGAAAGCGACTGATGAGAACCGTGAGCTTTTCTTTTGGCTTTTTGTAGGATTCCGGATACAGTTGAAACAATGGGGTTTCTCTTTTTTTTCTTCGTGGCGTGACTTTTACTTGCGGCATTTCGTGTCTTGTCCACATCTTCTTTCTTAATGCCCCCTGGTAATGAGTATGATCTATGCCTTTTAGGTAGATGCAAGTCGGGTAGCCAATGGCTAACTGAATTCATTGCTGACTTCAGGGTATTACCCCTTTTAAGTTTCTTTTTGTCTTCCTTTGGTTGAGCTTCATGGTTGTTTATAGTAATGTATCCAGATTGCGTCATGATTACCCCACTTGCCTCATAGTATGCATTACCACCACCCTGCTGTTGATGAACTATATATTCAGGTACATTTCGGTTTCTTAAATCCAAATCTAATCTCGAAGCATCTTGCCTTTGATTCCAGTTTCTTTGATGCTGCTCAATCTGTTGCTGATTTTCGTAAATCGGTTGATTTTGAACATTTTGATGATGTCTTCTCTCCATGTAAGGACTCTGAGTGTAACCAGTGTCGGAGGTTTCGACGGATTTCATACTACTGGACGTACTGGCATTATCTTGATACTGAGCCTCTGGAGGACAGTTTAGCCAGGTGGATGGATCATTGTAGTTACCCTGAGGTAGATTACTCATAGCGGAATCGTACCGAGTAGAAGTGGGATAGTAACTTAGAGCATCTGTAATGTTACCCGAGGGAAACATTGTTCTGTACATAGCCGTTTTGTATCCTTCATGGTTAGCAACACCATCAGGAGGTTTCGTAATGGAATATGATCTTGTAAGAGATCTTCTTCGGCTAGGACTAGGTTCTGAACCTTGCCCCGTTGATGTGTAAAGAGAATTGTAATATTGTCTTTGTTGAGCAGTAAAAAGTTCGTTGTTTTCGTATGGTTCAACTAAGTCTGGATAGTGGATGGTTTGGTTAATATAGTCAGCACTGTTATTCGTATACACACTTGTGTACGAGTCTTTGTTGTTACTTCCCGCAACCGAGTATATTGCGGGTTGGTTGTTAGGGTATAGACAAGGGGATGCAGCAGGGTTGTCGCTAGTACTTTGAGGTTGAGATTGTTCTGCCATTTTGTTTCTATTTGGACTAACATTTATGTCGGATGCTGGAGCAGGAGCTGGCACAAACGTGCCATATCCATCCATCTGAATGTTACTCGGTGATTTAAGGTTGGTAAAAGCAGAAAGATGATGCCCTCCAGGTAAAATTTCGTTGGCAGAAAGGTGGCTTCCATCAGGAACCTTTGAATCAACCGATGATTCAGCGTACCCTCTTGTCTTAGCAGGAGAACCACCTGGACTTGAAGAAACAGTTCTGTTATTAAAAGCGACGTTCCATCCATATTGCTTTACAGCCCCATTTTTAGGGGATCCAGGAGATTTTTCTAAACTAGACCAACCCGACATTGAAGACAATCCAGAGTCAGACTTTGCTGCAACAATATTTGAAGAGTGGGACTTGCTTCTTTTGGGAGATGTCTTAGGGGATCTAGGTGAGTGAGGTTTAGGGCTAAGGTGTTCATGATTTGTGGTTGACGAAGATGGCATACCATCGTTAGGTCCGAGAAAGCCGGTATTGACGGAGTTATTTGGGAAACCTTCACCGGGTGCCGGTGGAGGAGGGCTAGGTGACTGCCGCGAAGGTTTTTCAGGGTCCAGGTATCCATCTTGCCTAGTTCGAATGCTACAAATGGACAGTGTAGGAGAAGGAGCTCTCTCAGATATTATATGGAAAATGTTTGGAGTAGAACATGGAACGGTGTCATAGGAAGCTGACATGAGTAGGTCAAGGTCAAGACTGCTGCAATAAAAAGGGTTTTTAGAGTTCCTAATGGCAGCTGCTGCAGCTAACTCCGCTGATTCTACATGTTGGACCGCCGCACTGTAAGCCAACCTCCCGTCTACTGTCGAAAAAGGTTCACTACATGCCGTGTCCACTTGACGTCGTCGTGGCGACGTTGGTGTCCGAATACCACCGGCTAACGTATCAGCCACTTCCTTATCCGGATCCGTCACCGACAGTCTCGAGTTCGGTCGTGTCGAGTACGACGCGTTTGAAATGTTACTTGAGAGTTCGGTTTTTGCGAGCATCATCAGGTCGTCTTTATCCCGCACTTCACTTGAAAATGTCCAGTTCTCGTCTTCAGCTTGGTTTCTACCCGTAGGTTCCTCACTGATTTCAGCAAGGGAAATGGGCGACTCTAAAAGTTTTCTTTGCAAGTGTTTAATGTTTGCACTATCCTGCTGAAGTTTACTGCTTAGTCGGTCTAACTCGTTGAGCTTTTCAATTGCCATGTGATCTATGGAGTCTATACGCGCGAGTTCCGCGATATCTTGTTCACTAACACAAGAAGAGTTTCCTCTGTAATCCTTGTAATCTAACGCACTATAGATTTCTTCTTCTTCCTCTATGGGGGTCTTTTTCTTATCGATGTCGTCTGAGTCTTCCCGTTCTTCCCAAATCATATCGAGTTGGCTTGGCTGGCATACTGGGTCGCAACTAACAAGTTCTTCTTCGTAGGCTTGGTTCAGGCTTCTGTAGAACGCTTCGTCGGGAACATGCATCTCGTCGATTTCTTGAATTTGAGGTTCATGAGTCCTGCTAACGTCTAACCCTTCTTCCAAACCATCTTCCACAGTGCCGTTGCCTAAGATTTCACGTATTACTTCTAGCTCACCTATAACAGAAAAATGTATAAAATAAAACTGTTTAAATATTAATAAACTAGTGTTTGTGTCTTATTATTTTAAATAAACTACTAAAATAAAACTAATTAACATACCCAGCCTGCCCTCCAACATCGAAACTGTCGGTCCTAACCTATGCCCTCCACCCGACGTATAGAAATCCAACAGCTGCGATATAACGCTCTGTTGTTCGAACAACAACCCCTCCAGTTTCTCCAGCCTCTCCCACATCTTGATGTACTCCTGACTAAGCAGATCTAATGCCCTCCAAGCGTATTTCAACTCGGTCTCTAAGATGTTTAGTCGGGTCCCAAGCCGCTCCATATACTCGTTGATCACGTGATCCACATTTCCGTCCTGGTAGGAGTGATGGGCAACGGCGGGCGCCATATTGTCCGAGTTGTTCGTGAGGTGTCTATCACTCATTTTTAAGGAACACTGGCGAATGCACTACATGTTTAACAGGAGATTCGAATCACTCATGATATGATTAAATATGAGGCACACGCGCTAAAAAATTGAGGGTGGTTAGTAGAAAGCATGTGATTTATAAACCAAAACCCAATTTAGTATTTGTAATTCACTTAATATAGGTATCCTAGTAGGTCACGAAATTTTACTTCTTTTACATTGATAAACCTGAAGCAAGTTTTAAAAGGTGGTTTCCCATTGTCTTGCAATTTTAAGGAACCTTTCTTATAAAATGTTGTTTCTATATAACTCTCTTTACTTTATAAAAATGGTGAACTATTGGAAAAGACAAAAGAAGAAAATAAACCTAATTAGCTAATAGGGATGATATCATATCGAGCCTTTTATATTAATTTAAGTAGCAAAAATTTGTAAATATTTGGGCAATTAGGCTTAAAAAATTGTAATGTCTACAACAGAAAACAACGACGTCAAAAACTAACAATGCCAAGTCGTTATACAACGAGTAATCTATCAGATTACCAGGATCCCTATGTGAATGAGATATAACCAATACTAAATTGGTAGCTAGAGTTTTCGTTGTTGCTTGGTATATACAATGAGATCAGCATATTTTTTAGTAAATATGTGTTTTAAATTTGTTTCTTTGTATCCTTGTATGTATCTAAAAATCGTTTATAATTACTAATTTTGGACACTCTTCTGAAAGAAACAGATGTGGGCCCAATCCAAAATATTTCTAAGTAAATAAATTTACGGCTCCGAGGAGTAAATAGGAGTGCTAAGTGAGTTAAAATATTTTTAAAAAAGTTACTGTACTTCAAGATCACAAAAAAATTGGGTAATTTTTTTTCTGAATATTTTTGATGGGAAATGAAAAAGTATTGGAAAAAAATTAAATTTATAATCTAAATGTGGGTAAAAACGATTAGAAAACGTAAATAATACGATGTAAAATATGGAAAGTATTTAACAACATCGCAAATATGGTAAATACAGCAGGCAATTTTTTTTATATGAGTTATACATTTTTAATATAAATTTAAGGACGATTAATTCCAACCAAAATAAATAAAAGTAACTTGCTAAGACATACAGGCTCCGGTTAATATTGCTAACACTAAAAAATCGGAAAAGATAATAATTTATATATATATAAAGTTGGTTTCGAATTTTTATAATTAAGAGATCGCCCTTGATTTTTACTAGGCAAATCTAACCAAAAGAAACAACTTTTAAAATATTTATTCATTAAAGACAACAATTAATTAAAGAATTAATTAGTACTTTCAAATTAAAGGTAGTTTTTTCCTAATTACATACCATTGTATTTTTATCCTTTTTTCAGCTCACTAAAGAAAAAAGGAACCAATAATTGTACTCAGTATGTCCTTTTAAATAGTGAGTATTGAATATGCGCTGATCAGTATCTAATAGGTTTTATACGATGACTGCCGCATATTGACTAGAAAATAGACCTTTCAAGTGCAAAAAATAGCCATTTTAAAGCAATTATACTCTATTAAAAAGAGCATAAAAAAGTTAAGAAACTGGTGAAAACCGCATTTTGATATCTTAATTAATTCTCGACTTATTGCCGAAAAACTGCATTACCCGTATTCTTTCCTATTTTAAGCTGTCAGATAAACAATGCAGCGTTTTTATCGAAAAAGCCGGGAAGTCAAAAATCACAGACAACAGGAACGTCAAAAATGACAAGTGCATTGTGTGTCAAACCTAATAATTTCAAATTTAGTTCTTGTTTATCGTCGTTCATCGTTATTATTATTAGTAGTAGTGTTGTTAATTGTTATTAAGTAATTTTAAATTATTTCTTATTTTACCACCGAGGCATACGATATGTTTGCCGTATATTTTATACCATCTAATCGATATATACGCGGTAAATAACCTTTCGAAAACTTTTGTTTAGCATTAGTACAATTGTTTCAAAACTACTATTTTTTAACAAAATTAAGCTGAAGCTTGACACTTAGGACAACAGACAGACAGACTTACACGTATGTCGATAATTTGCTGCCATATTTTAAATCAAATTTTGCACTTAATAGGTCTATTTTCTAGTTTTAACCAGAACTAATCGCATTCATCCTGCAAAACCTACTAATAAATGATCAGCATATAGTCAATATTCACTAAACAGAACAAGGCTTTGGTACAATGAAATTTCTCAGACCATCCCAGTCAACCGAGTAGTAGTGCCAGACAGTTCGTGGCGACATGCGTTAGGTTGCCCTGGAATGGATGGAGTATGATATGCCGATAATTTTCCACCATATTTTTTTTCATCTAATTTCGTTTGGTTTAGATGATATACTGAGTATAGATTGTTTTAAAATGTATATCTTTGCACTTTCTAGATCTTCTTTCTAGTTCTAATCAGAACTAACCGCAGTCATCCGATAAAACTATCAATAAATATACAACGTATAGTTAATATTCGCTATTAAAAAAACATACTGGGTATCATTGGTCCCTTTCTTCTTTAATAAGCTAATGGTCTATGGCACTGGTTAAAGGCGATTAAAAAAATACTATAAAACTGAACTAACTGTTTACTTCGGTTTATTTCAGTTCCACTCATTTTATTAAAGAATAATAAGGCTAGATAGACTTAAAATGGAGTTATTTATACGGTATTATTCATTGTCTAAGTTAAGAGTCGATATATTTCAAAGAAAAAAAGGCATTTTTAAGACAAAACAAGTAAAAGATGACATATAACTTAAAATATTGTAATATTTTAAAGAATTTAGAGAAAACCGTACACCGCATAATTACAATAAATTTTATTAGACCACTGAGTTTAATACAGGCTGTTCCATGTTATTGACACCCTCAATATAAAATTTACCTTTTTATCTAACCACATAAACGTAAAAATTTATTTAAAAGTAAAAATATTTGATCTCACTGTTATACCGCGCCAAACTTCCACTAACCACAACTCACAAAGATATGCAGAGATAACAAAATTCGTTGCTGACCGACATACTTCCACAGCTCGAACCACTATTACGTTAAGTTGATGGCCTTCAAGCCCGTCGCCGTTGTAGTGGGAAAAATGCATCTTTCCCTTCCGTCACCCAGACTTATTATTCTCGTACGCATACTAAAATATTAAAGGCCTGTCTACATGACCGCCCAAACGTGACACATAAACTGTCGTTAAAAGCCCGCTCGATTCTGTACGCATAATTATCTACTAGACCGGAATTTTAAAGGGCGTTATATGTCCGTGACTATGCGGCACATCACTAATTATTACTCCCGTTATTAACTTTTCGTCTTTATTAAACTGGTTTGTGCTGATGACGACGTCTTTGTTCTTCTCAGTTTCATAGCTGGCGGGCGTCTAGTCTATTGTCTGGAAAAAGAAATCAAATTACATAGGATGAACTTAACACTATAGGCGTAAAATCACTGGAAATCTTTAAAATTATAAGAAAAACTATCTACATTGTGGTTAGTTTTTTGTATTAAAATTTAAAAAGAATTAAGAAATTTGTGTTTCTTATATATAGGGTGTCCCAGAAGTAATGAGACACAGAGCAACTGTAGATTCCTTGATCAGAACAATGCAATTAACGTAAACTTGCTTTATCCCAAAGTTGATAATAAGGGTGTCAAACTTTAATTTTGTTTTCGTTTTCTAATAATTTCTTAACTTATTGACATAGCGGTACAAAATTGAGAAATTGGGGGTTCTATGAGGCAAGAAATTTAAATTTGTCCAAACATTTAATGTTTCTGGTAGAGGGCGCCAGCTATGGCCTACCTCACTTGTTTAAGATTGCATATATATAACATGGTTTTAACCTGTTTATTAAAACAGAAGTTACTATAATTCCCGCTGCGTCAAAAATGTATATCTCATTTAGGTCTCTACGAGCAACTGTTTTCGAGATAAAGGCATTTTAAAGGACCCCGCAATTTTCCTATGATAAATGGTTTTCGGTCCATTGTTTTCAAGCCTTGCAAAGTAATAGTTTTTAACACGCTGATCAAAAGTCTCCGCAGGTACACAACCAAAAAACCCCACTAACCTCCTCAAAATCACCCTTAAAACTCTCCAATCCCTAGTAACTAAGGCTGATTTTGGGGGGTTAGAGGGCTTTGGGGTTTTGTGCCCGTAAAGACTATTGACCAGCGTGTTAAAAACTATGACTTTGCAGGTTTGAAAACAATTGGCCAAAAAGCATTTTCCATAGGAAAATTGCGGGGTCTTTTAAAATGCATTTATCTCGAAAACAGTTGCTCCTAGAGACTTTAATGAGGTATACATTTTTGACGCAGGGGGAGTTATAGTAACTTCTTTTTTAATAAACAGGCCAATATACTAATCCCAAAAAAAGTTATGCCATCTAAAACAAGTGGGGTAGGCCGTAGCTGGCGCCCTTTACCAGGAACATTAAAATTATGGACAAATTTAAATTTCTCGCCTTAAAGAACCCACAAATCCCCAATTTTGTACCGCTATGTCATTTAGTTAAGAAATTATTACGAAAAAACGAAAACAAAGTAAAAACTTTGACACCCTCTACCCTAGTTATTATCAACTTTGGGATAAGGCAAGTTTACGTTAATTGCATTATTTCGACCTAAGGAATCTGCTGTTGCTCTGTGTCCCATTACTTTTGGGACACCCTGTATTATAAGGGGCATCTTATAATTTTTGCGATTTCCACAACTAGATTTAAGTTTTTCGATCCATTTTAGGAAAAAATAATATTAAATTTAATTTAAAAGCATGGAAAAAGTAACTTTAATTTATTGCGATAAAAGTATCAATCCAGTTCATGTGGATTTTGGATTTTTTTACGAATCTAGCCGCATATTGGAATTTTCCAAATTTTTGTAATCAAAATTTCCCTAAAATTTAGTTATAATTTTTTTTTTTTTCATTTAAGTTCATCTTGACAACGGTGGCCGACTTGCCACCGAAACGTAGATGGGTTTTTAAAGTTTTTTTATTTTTTGGTTTTCTTTGGTGGGCTTTTTGTTTTTTCTGTTTCAGGCGATCTGCAAGTTTAAAGGGGTCAATAGGACCTAGTTAGCTATAACCCGGAACCAGGACCGAAATGGTCCTATTTTGTGGAAACTTTCGAAGCCATTAACCCAACAAGAACTTATTGAAATAAGTGTTTTTGGTGTGATCTCCTTTTTTTCTGAGTTTAATGAATGGAATAAAATCCTGCCTGCATCTTAAATTTTAAGACAATCATGACCTCAGAAGCTCAGGTTTAATCAGAGTACAAACCTTTAAAGTACCCCTATATTTACGGTTCCACCGCCCTTGCTTAAGGATATTTCGAGTAAAAATATGCAGTTTTCAGAATTTTTCCATTGTATCCTGAAAGCTTTTTCTTCTACTTACATACCAAATTACAAGTTTCTTCTCCCTTGAAAATTACCCCATAATTTTGATGAGTTAATGAGTAAGTAAGTGAGTCAGTGAGTCAGTCAGTCAGTAGTAAAATGGATGATTTTTAAAATCGAATATCATAAGCAATTAGAATAACTATGTGAATTTACATACCAAATCTTATAGCTTTATGTTAAACGAAACCAGAGTTATGATAGAAGGAAAAATAGGCTGAAACATTTCGTGCAATATACTCACATTCGTGCAGTTGGCCGGAACTTGACCTGGCGCACTACAGTGTTCCTTGATAATACTTAATCAAATTATTATTGATTAATATCGAAATATAATACTTCAAATAAATAAAGTGTTGCAGAAACACATCTGATAACATGAAAGCTATTTTACTATAGCCTTAGGTAGATTAAAATTTCTTTCTTATTTTTTATAAAACATTAAAAAACAAATATTTTAATTAGTAAATTTCCCAATCAATCATCGCAACGCCGCTGAAGTGTGAATTTACCAATCTAAAAATGGCTAAGCAAACAAACCAAGTTGCAGTTTTGGCGCCACGGGAGCTTTACGGTAGTGACTGCACGACCCCGTGGTGACGTTCGCGCTGTCCAATCAAAGCTCAAGATTTCTTGGCGTTCCCTACGACCGAAAAACAGAAGCGTGAAAGTCATAGCCGCCATCTCCTCTCGGCGCAAAGAAAATAGACCAATGAAATGGGTCGCTTCGCAAAGCCCGGGGTCAGCAAAGCGACAAAAACAGTACGACCGAGTACGACAGCGTCTGAGGTTGAATTAACCCGCTGCCCGAAGCGTTTCTTTTCTTTCGATATGAACACGTTAAATTATCTTTGATTTTGGAAAAATCGCCTAAATTTTCTCTTAAGTTTTTAATAGAAACCTAATAGTTTTTCTATGGCAATATACATATTACCTTCTTTGTGTTTTAGAGCAAAAAATTTGGCTAGCACATCTCTTTCTTTAAACAGTTCATATCAGAAAAGTTTGGATACAAAAGTGTACATTTTTTAAGTCTAAGTGCTATTCTAAAAATTTCCCCGAGTCAATTGTAACGTGACATAATTCTATGTAAAGTACAGAGGTAACCAGGAAAAAAGTGTGTTAGGAAAGTGATTTAAAAAACTGCAGAAGTTGATTCCGATAGCGTGTCTGTTGGAATGGTGAAGTATGTTAATTCGAAGCAGTCAAGGTAAAATTTAAGCTTTTTGATTATATAATTTGTCCTTAAATTATACCAAGTGTCACAGGACTGACAAGTGATACAGGGTCTCCCAAAAAATGAAATATTTTCGAATTTTTATTCGAAAAAATCTGATTTTTCCTGTGTTTATAAAACACATCTTTCTATTTGTATCGTAACGTAGTCGTATCTTTACGCCTTAAAAGTGTATTTTTGCGCCAATATTGAGATCAAGTTTTGTAACATTTCCTTTCACATAATTTGTAAATTGGAGCCCTATTGATAAGAATGTAAACATTTAATATTGTCAGTAGCTTGTAAGTTTATGTTGAAGATTTCTAAGATCTTGACAAATTGATTCAAAGGCTATCAGTGCCTATTTAAAAGTAATTTCAATCTTTTACATTTCTTTTAATTTTATTAAAGTAAACTTAATATACCAATAATTTGTCAAGGTCGAAATACTCTTTAATTTTAGATTTTTTAAACCAGCGACGTCGCACGACTTAGTTATTTGTACATATTTGTAAATAATTGACTCGGTTTGCTGATACGCCCCATTGGCGTATCACACCAAATTTTGCGTATTATTTATTTGTATATTGTTTTAAATAAAAACTTGTGTATAGTTACTTAACTCGTTGTGTCTTGTTGTAGCAATAGTCTTTTAACAGGGCGTCCATAAAAACCTTAATTTGCACCTATGTATTCAGTTCATCTTAAGCAGACAGCAGAGTGTGTTTGCAACTACTTATAGAGCTAAAGCTCATCGATAACCACCCTCTATAAAAAAAACGGAACACATAAAAATATGCTTCTATAATAAGAAAAGGAATCGGAAACATTTATCCAATGCAAACTATCTTTCTACCTAAGTTTCTTGTATGGTAAAAATATTTTTATTTTCCATATGCCAGCGCAAGTCTAAACGACTGAAGTTTAAATGGGTTTTAAATTGGTTCTCGAAAGAGTTGAATGTAAACGTTGCAATTTAAGCAATTTTCCTATTACGTTTCTTTTCTATCGATTTAGTGGGATTTTAAAATTTGTTTATTTATTTGGTTGCAAGAGTAAAATACAAACATAGATTTAATAATTCAAAAAAACTAAAATCATAGTCCCAGATACACTTCATACGTATGTCAAATAAGGGCCATGTCCCTATTTAAAAATATCAGCCTTCTAAAGTACTGATATCCAAAATTAGACCAAGTTTTGTCCACACTATAGTACAGTAAATGAGGGCTTTGTCCTAGGAATTATAATGTACAGGTTCAATCGATCTGAAACGTGGACAGTAAGTAGAAAATAGACCAATAAACAAAGTTTATATAGTGCCGTGGTGTGATTTTTACTTAGGGGGTGGTTAGTTTTGGTAAGTCAGTTAGGGGGTGGAATCCACCCCTTCTGGGGGGTGAAAAATATAAGATTGAAAATAACTTTAATTATTGATAAATGGGGTAAACTCTAAGCAGTTCCTAATGAAGTTTTCTTGTTAAAATGGACCCAAAAATTGCCTCCTTAATTATTGCCGTACAATTAGAAAACACCCTGTATAATGTAAAAAAATACCAAACATGATATTTAATTTCTCGTAAACAGTTAATTTTATCGATGTCAATCAAAAATACCTTTTTTTAGTTAAATGTTAAAGCTATCCAAAAATAATATCGATGAGCCTTTATCATACAGAGTGTTAAAAAATTTGCTATTATTGTGTCAGAGATAGTCCGTTCCTGGCAAACTAAATAAGGCAAATAAGATTTAATGGGTTCATTTTAAGAAGACTTATCTATTAACCATTATATAAAAAAATATTAAATTACGCCTAGTATTTTAAAAGTTATAAAAAAAAACGATTTTCAGAGTCGTCCGTTATGTACTTGTATCTCGGTAGGAAAGGCTCGTAGGGAAAAAGTTTATGGTAACTTGTCATAATATTTTTGGGTTTTCTGTTAGATTTTGAGAGGTTGCTTATATATTGTGGGACACCCACTTTCCCACTTTCATTTTTAAAATAGAAAACGTTCTCAAATAATTTTGTGCATACAAAATTTATGTGCAAAAATAACAGTCTTCTGGGCGCAGTCTCCTGTGTTGTGACATGGCAGAAGACTGCTCTGTGCTACAGGGGACTATTTTATTTGATCGATAATTCTTTTCCTTAATTTTGCGAAATGTACTACTATCCATTTCACAAAATCTCTTGCACCCACCCAAAATGTCTATAAAATTGGTGACTCAATCCTGAAAACTTCTTCCACAGTGAATTACTTGAGTGTAATTTTTGACGAAGGCTTATCGTTTAACTTTCATATCGACACAATCGTATGCAAAGTATTCAGAATGTTGGGCTTCATTAAGAGACATTCCCGACACTTCACCTGCACGAAGACCATTATGTCACTGTATAACTGCTTGGTAAGAAGTGTACTCGAATATTGCTTAGTTATCTGGCAGCCCCGTTATGTTTGCCATATCGATAGGATTGAGAGAGTACAACATAAATTTATTAAATATTTGCTATTTAAATATCGTTTTCCGTATCAAGACGTCTGCTATGAAACTAGATTGCTTCTGTGTGGTATGCAGACGCTGGAGAATAGACGTAGACAAGCTCTCCTCTTGTTTTTATAAAAACTGGTTAATGGGATGATTTACTATGGTGATCTGCTGAGTATGGTGAATTTCTTGATCCCCAGGCGTCGAACTCGTCACACCTCCCTCTTCTTCGTGAAAGGACATAGGACGAATTATGGTCAAAACACGTTTATTGACCGCATGTGTCAACATTATAACAATTTTTATTACAATTAACATCTTCAATATTGGTCTGTATTCTCTTAAGAGATGGCTAAGGTTTGGCGACGTCTGATTTAAGATTTTTAAATTTTTAAACTCTTAATCGAGTATTTACTCAAATGGGACTGCTGTGGTTGTGTGTTAATATGTATTGTTTGAGTTTTGTGCTATGTGAAACTTCATCTTCTTGTAATATTTTTAACAACTAGTGTATGTAGTGCCGTTACAAGTATTGTTAGCTTTTTTTATTTTGTATGTATTTTTAAGTTTTTTTATGTTTTGTATGTTATTTTTTTATATTTAATTTGTGTACCATTTAGGGATTTATCCCTGTAGTGTACTGTACTCTAAATAAATAAATAAATAGATAATATTTACAGTAATTGCTATAGTTTCTGGGATATTTGTTTAATCTAAAATATAAAAATTGCAAAAAAATCAGTGGCATACCTTTTTTTCACAAATATTTTCAATAAGGTGTCGCCTGGGGCGCTACTGGACTTAATAAGTTTAATTTAAATAGGCCTTATTTAAGCCCTTTATTCAGGAAAATACCACTGACAAATTTCACCGGATATTTGAGATAACTAGAAAAAAATATATTTTTTTTAGGTTACCGCCCTGTATCTTAGAAACCATGCATTTTTGGACCCATATTTATAGAAACTTTTTTTTTTAATTTTGAGAAATCACCTCCTGAAATTTGGCCGCGCTTTTTTCAAACACCCTGTATAACTTTTAATTTTTTTCTTATTCCATAAAATAAACAGGTTTATTTAAAAAAATAACCTCAGGTGCATATAATCAAGCAAATAGAAGTCATAAATATAAACCACCATAGCTACTTCACTTGCCAGATTTAACTTTGTAAGTTTCTATATTCTTTTCTTGATAAATTCAGCTGCATCCACAACTGAGGCTAAGTGAACAGCATACATTATTTAAATGCCTTCCTCCCTACTTTGGGATATTAGTTTTGGTTAGTTGAAGGACGCTGCTAGGAAATTGAGACATCAGAGAAAAATGGCGTGTATTTCGTCTTGAACTCTATGTCTAAGTTTATGTATTTTGTTTAAAGTTAATGCTTGTATAAGTCATCTTTGGTTCTAATATTTAAAAGACATCTTCAAGACGAGTTTTCTAAATATTGTTTCTATCGAGCAAGTCTTATTTGTTTTTCGTTGGATGTGCGAGGTGATTATCAAAATGTATACTTGGTGTCCGGGAAAATGTAGAAAATTACCCGGATATGAAAAAATACGTATAAAGAATACTACAAGTTAATATAAACTTTTTTCATATAGGCCTCCTCTTCGTAGATATTGACACCTCGAAGCTCTTATGGAAATAAGTTTTTACGACATAATTATTGAACCACCAGGTATATTTCTATTTTAATAAGATGTAATATCAAGTAACACTCTTTAAATAACTACACAGCCCAACAAAATAAAAAAAATTTTTGGTGCCGAAGAATTTACAACTGATTTTAAATAAGTTTGACGCGCTGATTTCAAAAATGTCTTCCAATTTTTCGTAGCAGCTCTAGTTTTTTGGTAATCGATTATACAGTATAAAAAAGCTAAAAATAATGACAAAATATTTTTACTGCTCAAAACCAAATACTTGCGGCTGGCTAAATTCAAATTAAATTACCTTATTTAGGTACTTGGAAATCCTCATGATCGTAAAACCCAAATTTCGGATACCTGCCGAACCCTCCCGACCGAATTTCGCTACTGGGTTGTTCTTTATGTATATTATACACTTACACGGTTCATTTTACTGTTAGTCTTTATAAGTATTAAGTCAAATTGTGATATGAGTTTGTAGTTCATTGTGGTCAGTGTTGTGTCGAAACAAAATAATTTAACTTATGGCATCTACAAGTAGACGTGGTTGCTTAAATCAACCTGACGTTTTCTGTTATATATGTATTTTCGACTTTGTAAAAAGAACTTATCTCGCCTATTTTGGCGTCCACTGGGGAGACCAGGATAAATCTTGGGCTCCACATTTAGTATGTAAAACATGCGTTGAACATTTGCGGCAATGGTCAATGGGAAAGAGGAACTGCCTAAAGTTTGGAGTACCAATGATTTGGAGAGAAGCAAAAAACCATTACGATGATTGTTATTTTTGTAGTATCAATATTAAAGGCATTAATCGTAAGAATAAACAAAAATGGACATATCCTGACTAGATTCAACAAAAGGCCAGTACCACATTCTGAAGAAATACCCATTCCAACATTCAGTAGTCTTCCTACACTCCCAGGAGATGACACAGAAACTTCAACGTCTGATGAAATTCAGCATTTGCAATCCGATAATGACAGTAATTTTCGAGCAGATGTCGGAAGTCCCCAACGTTTCAATCAACAAGAACTAAATGATCTTATTAGAGACCTAAATCTATCCAAGGAGGCTTCTGAATTACTTGCCTCTAGATTAAAAGAAAATAATTTACTAGATCCAGGTACTAATATTACCTTTTACCGTAAAAGAGATAGAGACTTGCTGCCCTTTTTCTATCAAGAAAATAATTTGATTTTCTGTAACGATATAAGAGGCCTACTGGAAAAAATGTTTCAAAATACACACCAGATGAATGCGCTTTTTTTGAGAGTTCAAAGCGTAGTTTGAAATGTCCTTTACACAACGGTAATAAATTTGGATCAATACCCATTGGTCTCTACTACTTTAAAGAGGAATACCAAACAATATAACTAGTCCTGAAAAAAATAAAATATGAAGAACATCGGTGGGTGATTTGTGTGGATTTAAAAATGGTAAACTTTCTCCTTGGACAGCAAAGCGGATATACCAAATATCCTTGTTTTTTATGTCTTTGGGACAGCAGGGCAAAAATCAGCATTGGGATAAAAAAGATTGGCCTTTGAGAAATGTCATAATTCAAGGAAAACAAAACGTAATCAACGAACCTTTAGTTGCAAGAGAAAGAATAATATTGCCACCTTTGCATATCAAGTTGGGGCTTATGAAGCAATTCGTTAAAGCTTTAGATCAAGATGGACAATGTTTTGGATACTTGTCACATGCATTTCCTGGAATAAGCACAGAAAAACTGAAAGCTGGAATATTTGATGGTCCTCAGATAAGACAGCTTGTTCGATGAACGAAGTTGAAATGAATGCTTGGTGTTCGTTTGTTGAAGTAATACAAAATTTTCTTGGAAATCATAAAGCAGAGAATTACATAGAACTAGTAGAAAATATGCTTTCAAAATTTAATTGTCTTGACTGTAACATGAGCATTAAACTTCATTACCTCCACAGTCACTTAGATCGGTTTCCAGAAAACTTAAGCGACTTCAGTGAAGAACAGCGAAAGATTCCATCAGCATATTAAAACCATGAGATTGTCATATAATGGCCGACTATTGTTGGATCCTCCAGCGAGTTCTGAAGGCTCACATCTAGAAAGGCGTATAAAAGAAAATTCTTGGTGATGAGTAAGAAGTTGTATTTTTTGTGTTATTAGGTGCTTTTTCCTTTTTTGTATATATATATATATATATATATATATATATATATATATATATATATATATATATATATATATATATAAAAATATTATGAATATAATTGTAAAAAAATAGTCTAAAAGTGTTGTGAATTACTCACAGCTGCAGGGACGGACTAGCTGTGACACTCATGACTCTTTTTACGTCCTGTATTAATACAAACTTTGAACAACGTTTTTTACAAACCTGGAACTATTGACTGAAAATTAAGTGTTCTTGATTCATGTCGGATTTAATATGAAAATAAGGAATATTTGGTTATAGTAATTTACGTTATAAGGCCGTTAGATTACTTGTTACAGTACGAGTTAGAATTATGGACAAGGCCACGCCAGGAGCCAAGTCAAGAATGTCTAAACGAGTAACTGTAACAAGTACTACCGGACATGTATCGTAATGTATTTTATTTCGTACTGTAAGTCCGTTCTGTATCATTATTTGATTTCAAAAATTAAAAAATCACATTATATTTTAAAAATACCTTCACCCCTTTCGCTGTGGCAACAGTCAACAAGTGTCTAATTTGATTTATAAAAATAAAGCAGTCCAGACAAATTAATAATGTAATTAAAAGTCTACCAGAAAGTATAAAATAAATAAACAAAATAAAAAAATAAAAAACAATGTACTTTTTTGTTTTGATCGCTTGTAACTCCGTAAGTATTCGTCATCGAGAAAAATTGCACGGAGAGCAAATTTTCGTAAATAAATTTTCTGTTAGACAGGATTAGGTAGAAAT
>JAHBCN010007063.1:0-45596 GCA_019359885.1 Listronotus oregonensis | reverse complement strand
ACATTCTATTGTATCTCTTTTAAGTAAGCAAATCCAGGGTCATCCTAAAATTGTAAATTTTTCGATTTTTCTCTGTATTTATTAGGCGAGCGAAAATTTTTAAGGTCAACCCAAAAAAAACAAATGTTGCCTATTTCTTGATTGCATGAACAATTACGAAGATACCTTATAAAAGCGTTGAAAATGAGACAACCCTATACTTCGGATTGAATGTCAATATTTAAGGCTACAATTTTTGGATCCAATTTAAAAATAAAACTTCATATAAACATATGTCCTAAAGTTTTGAGATACAGGGTAAGAAAATTTTTAAAAATAAATTATTTATTATTAATATCAGCAACAACACTTTAGATATTTTGATAAAATTTGGCATACATATATTATGTATCGTGAGGCATTTTTTAGTGTACTACATTTTTTTATTTCCACCAGTGGCGTTCGTACGGAATTTAACCTGCCTATTGTGGCAGAATTGATGGTACGTCACTGATTTGTCTTAAAATAAAACATATTTTTGAAATCCCAATCATTTATAAACAAAGTTGATCACCTGATTCTTTTTAATCCTATACACACAAAAAAAATAAATACCATTTCTTTGCATGATCATATCAATATCGGTAAACAATATTATTATGCAAAGAAATATCTAAATTTCATTTTTCTAGGTGAAAACCATGCGTAGGACTAAAAAAAATAAGAGATCAAATCTGCTCATATATCAGTATCTGCCAAAATAGGCGGGTGAAATTCCGTACGAATGTCACTGGTGAAAATAAAAAAAATGTAGTACACTAAAAAATGCCTCTTGATACATAGTAAATGTATGCCAAATTTTATTGAAATATCTTTAGTGATTTATTATTGATAATTTTCCCACCCTGTTTGAGACATACGTTTATATGAAGTTTTTTTCCTAAAATGTACCCAAAATTGCCCCCTTAAAAATTGATATTTAATTAAAATACACCCTCTGTAAAGTAAGCGCTCGGGATAATTTGACCCCGTTATTCATCGACCTGTCAGCTCTTTTGAATTTAGACATCTTAGGGGTTCAACTTTAAGTGGCCAAAATGGCTGACATATTATCAATGACGATTTTTTTCCCAAAAACTTTGCACTTCCACCCCTTATTGCTACCCCGTGTATCCAATAGGTTGTCAGCTTGCGCGAGAACATAATTAACAATACTAAATGAACATGTTTTACGGGAGAAACTCCATATTACTGATAACGATGATTTTTCGGCTCTAGCTCTTAGACCATTAATCCTAAACCTAACCACCTATCACTAGGAGGGAGGAGAGGGTTAAAAAAATCTTAAAAAGGTCACGTGATTAATGGACGACCCCTTTAATCAAACGTAAAAGAGTCAAATCTCAATGATGTGCCCGAAGCCAAGCCTTCGGCGAAATAAAAAAAAATAAACAAGAGTCGTCGGATCATTTTTTAATAAGACAAGGCTACCAGTAAACATCTCGTCTAGGACTAACAGTTTAAGCACTTAAGGATTTGGATAAGTGGGATAATTTGGATAATCCACTGTACAGTTTAGATTTTGTTCCAAAAAATTTTCGGTTAATTATAAATTTTAGCAGAAAATGCAGCCAAATTTTGCCAGCAATCCTACTGCAATATATTCTACACATAAAACACAGTTCATAAAAAAAACAGATAGGGGCCCAATCTTAAAATAGTATTGTTATAAAAAAATATAACCTTTGCTTGCCCTATCACTGACAATGTTTTTTTAAAATTCACCACTTCAATAAACATGTGTACCATGTCAGATACAAACATGTTGATTTTAAATATTGCCTATAGTGTATCAGCTACTTTGATTATCCGTGGTCTTATCTTACAAGGAAAGTTAATTTTAACACTTTATTAATAATAATAGTAATATAACTTACCCAACATCCACAACAAACTTTTGATTGACCCATGAAAATTTTAAAAATTTTATTCGAAATTTGTTATACCCAAATAAGTTTATAACCTATAGAATTACCTGAGTGGTGTTATAGGTAATCCCCTTTATCTTAACTTGCTTTTTAAAACAATGATATCGCTAAGATTTAGATAAAAATTAATATACATAGAACGTATTTAGTGAAGATCATTCTTTGATTAATTTATTTCCACAACTTAGGTAGAGTATTATAATCGTGAAAATGTGATTTCTCGTTTTCACTACTTTCTCTCTTTCCTTTTCTTTTTCTTATTAGTCTAGCAAACTGTAGGTAAGGCTTGTTTTTTGCTTAAAATTGATGAAATATCTGACAATTATGGTTCATAATAACCTAAAAGCTGGTGACTCCAAACTTACATCATAGTATTAGTCCAGGAGCCAATAATAGATTTATATCTCCAAGTCCCTCTCAAGCAATAATTAGTGAAAAGCAAGCATCATAAAGCAAACACGTCAGCTGCAGTTTTGTGGGAAACATAAGCGGCGGTAGCCTAATTATCTCATTTTAACTAAAAAGTTGTCAAATTGTAGCTAACCCAATATCTAGAAGAAAAAAAAACAGTCAGCTGACTATAACATGGTGTATTTACGTCAGGTACGGTCGTTATACTATACAGGGTGTCCCTGAAGTAATGGATCAAAGAGCAACAGCAGATTCCTTAGGTCGAAATAATGCAATTAACGTAAACTTGCCTTATCCCAAAGTTGATAATAACTACGATACAGGGTGTCAAACTTTTAATTTTGTTTTCATTATTTTGTAATAATTTCTTAACTAAATGACAAAGCGGTACAAAATTGGGGATTTGTGGATTTTTTGAGGGGAGAAATTTAAATTTGTCCATACTTTTAGTGTTGCTGGTAGGGGGCGCCAGCTACGGCCTACCCCACTTGTTTTAGATGGCATAACTTTTTTTGGGCTTAGTATATTGACTTGTTTATTAAAAAAGAAGTTACTATGATTCCCACTGCATCAAAAATGTATACTTCATATAGGTCTCTAGGGGCAACTGTTTTCGATATAAACGCACTTTAAAGGATACCGCAATTTTCTTATGGAAAATGGGTTTTGACCAATTGTTTTTAAACTTTGCAAAGTAATAGTTCCCATCACGTTGATCAAATGTCTTTACGGGCACAAAACCCGAAAACCCCTCTAACCCCCCTAAAATCGCCCTCAAAAGTATCTAAATCCCTAGTGACCTTTAAGGCTGATTTTGAGGGGGTTAAAGGGGTTTTAGGGTTTTGTGCCTGAAAAGACTTTTGATTAGCGTGTTGAGAACTATTACTTTGCAAAGTTTGAAAACAATTTGACAAAAACCATTTTCCATAAGAAAATTGCGGGGTTCTTTAAAGTACATTTATCTTGAAAACAGTTGCCTCTAGAAACCTAAATGTATGCATTTTTGACGCAGAGGGAATTATGGTAACTTTTTTTTAATAAACAGGTCGTCATCAAAAAGTGAAATAGGTCGTAGCTGGCGCCCTCTATTAGCAACATCAAAAGTATGGACAAATTTGAATTTCTCGCCTCTAAGAATCCCCAAATTCCTAATTTTGTACCGCTATGTCATTTAGTTAAGAAATTATTACGAAAAAACCAAAACCAAATTAAAAGTTTGACACCCTGTATCTTAGTTATTATCAACTTTGGGATAAGGCAAGTTTACTTTAATTGCATTATTTCGACCTAGGGAATCTGCTGTTGCTCTGTGATCCATTACTTCTGGGACACCCTGTATAGTTTTTGCATAATAATTTTTTTAATGTAATTGCATTTGAGAAAAATTGATAGTTTTGCAACTTAGTTAAGTCCAGATTATTGAACTTTGATAATTGAGTTTTTTTACATATACTAGAGACCTTAAGCGTTTAAATGAGTTTATAAAAATAAATATCAGATTATTTGGGCGTCCCCGGCAAATGTTTTAAGTTATGAAAAAAATGTTTGCTTATAAACTAATTGGCCATCCCTCCGAATTTTCCATGAAAACTTTTATTTAAAAAAATGGTTTAAAAGTACTTATAAAGAGGCTTGTTTTAATATATTAAAGTCGTCAATCAGTCGATTGATTGCTAAGATTTTGTATCTGCTAAATTTACCCTGCGTTTAAGGCGAATGTATGATGAACTGAATCAATCAACTTCTTGCAGTAGGTTTATATGAAATTACTATCCTATTTTATTTATATTTTACTAACAGGATAATTTAAAAACAAATAAATCTGTCTTTTTATTATTTGTTTAACAAAGATTGTTTAAACAATTATTGCCTTTAGCAATTGTTCGTAGCTTTAAACAATTGATGAGTGCGTCCGAATGATCCGATTTGTCAAAAAACGTTTAAAAGCTTACAATCTTCAGTTTACATGAAATAAAAATCAAATGTCTAGGTTTAATACTCTGGACTCTACCCTATTTGCATAAATGTCAATTTTTTTAAACAAAATTGGATTGTAAAATGGTTGTGCAAAAGGTATTGAGCGGATTTCAATAAAATTTTCCGTGATATTTCACCATAGCATAAAGTTTCATTCGGTCGAATCCAAAGGTCACCAGAGAAAATATTTATTCTTACTACAAATTTTTTCTATGGCCATCCTTTACAAAGTAATGAAATTTAATTTTTTATCATTTTCTCTATTTAACAAATGTTCCGGACCTTTTTGTTGTTATATACATCTTTCTGAAGGATTGTCAGCAAAAACATGTCTTTCTCGTGCATCCAAAAAGTCTTGTTTTTTTACAGTTAAGTCTTGGTTCGTCAAATATAGTATTTTAACGAATGTATTGCGAATTAGTTGTCTAAAAAATTATGGTCAGGCCAATAACCATATAATTAAAAAAAATAAATATTTTTGATATCAACTTCCTGTATATGTCAATTCTTATTATTTTTTTCTCCATGACAGTACTGATATACCACTTATTTTTTTCTGCAATTTTATAAATAAAGGTTTTGGAAATTTTTACCATTTAAGAATAAAGAAAATAATAAAATGTTTCTTTATGATCCTAAAAAAAAGGTTTTTAATCGCGGCTTCGTCTATTTTTGGCCATAAAAAATCGAAAAAAGATATTGGCATGTCTTTTTTTTTCATTTTGTTGTATGTTGCAACGAGTCTAGGAATTTTTTGAGAGAAGTAAAAAACTGGGTATTTTTCAAGAAGATGCATCCATTTAACTTAAACAATTTCTATTGCAAATTAGTAGCTTATCAATATTGTCATGTATAATAAAAAATTAAGAATGCATATTATGCAGAGATTACCAAAAATAAAAAAAATCATAGCCCTGACCATTATTTTTTAGGCATCTTTTTAGGCAATACTTTTTTTTACCTACTATATTTATTAGCAAATAGTTTTCAACCAGTTGACAGATGGGTGAAGGTCGCCTCCAATTCGGATCCCGTACTATAATTATTGTTGTTTAGATGTGCATTTTTAACTATGTTATTGACTTTTTTTTACCTATAACTAATTTGAAAGTAAGATTTACTTCACATGAATTATATTTTAATCTTTTTAGCTATGCTTTTTCAATGCATATGTATGGTCGATCCTACACGGACGTAGCTATAGCTTTGACAAGGGAGGGGTCCCCAAAGAGGAAATTGATGCTCTACTAGAGAAAAAGCAAGTTGCCAGGGCTAGTAAGATACTCAATCTTAATCCATTCCTAGATGCTGATGGGGTTCTTCGTGTCGGGGGAAGGCTGCAGAAATCGCATCTGTCATCCATTCAAACACCCTGCGATTTTGCATTCTCATAGTCACCTTAGCAAATTGGTTATTAATGATGCTCATTGGAAAACCCTACACGGCGGAAACCAGCTAACATTAGCATACACTCGGCAAATGTACTGGATCGTCAATGGAAAAAGAACAGTCAAATCTAACATTAGAAAATGCATAATGTGTATTCGATTCAAGGCCCAGACAGCCGAGCAATTAATGGGACAATTTCCGACATTAACATTGGACCATTACAAATCAAGACGTCCAAGGGCAGAGGCAATAAAAGTTACGAAGGTCCACATTGTCTTTTGACAAAAGTTCATTGGGCTTTGGTCTCTCTTTCTTAGAAAAAAAAAACTCAAAAGAGATACCTGATTTGATCGTTTTATACTTTTTAAAAGCGACACTTCTTTCTGTATTATAACAATTGCGCAACGCGAAGAGACAAAATAGACTAGACTAGCTTGGTTTGGTGCACGCCGCAAAAGCGAGGGCTGAGGCGGCGGGGGCAGTGCCTATTCCCCCGCTCCTGGCACTGCGGCAGACTAAGCAACAGTGGCGTAGCTACACCCCCGCTGGCCCCCGCAGTGGCGGGGGGGCCCATGAACGCGAGGGGCCTGTTAGAGCCCCGGCCGTCGTACTTGCCGCCTGCAAAAATCCCAGGCGTAAAATTATATTCGTTAAAAATGTTTGTCTTATAGCTTAAAAAAAAATTAAGTAATTTAGTAATTTTTAAATTTTATCTCTATACAGAAAACTATATAATTTTACTTAAATATAATAAAACTGTAACATTAATTAACAGTAAAAAGAGTTTTTTAAAAACAAAACACACCTTTGAATTTAAAGCGATTAATCAATTTGATGATATGAAAGCTAGGAATAAAAACTTTTAATAGTTTTAATTTATTTTTATTTGTTAGATCTCTAGTTTACTATATCTGTTGTTAAAGTTAGTGTTTGTGTTCTGTAAATTGAATATGTTTCTATTTTCTATTTGTCTCTTTCGTATTAGAGTTTGTATTTTAAAACATGTTTTTTATATACAAAAAGAGTTTTTTTTTCTGTTACTTAATTTGTTTTAATGGTATTTTGCATTTTTTGCATTTTTAGGGGCCCAAATTTTGTAGTTACGCCACTGCTAAGCAACTATCGTTTTCTACAATCGGCGCGGTGCATGTAATTTTTTTCTGTTGGACAAGTAAGATGGATATGAATGGGAGGGGTCCGGACCCCCTAAACCCCCCCTTATATACGTCCGTGCGATCCTATAAATTTCTCTAATTCATCTTTTAACAACCTATTTTGCACATTCGAGCTATAAGACCATTCTGTGTATTGGTTCCAGTAAAAAAAGGCAATTAAAACAACGAAAATATTTTGTTAATAATTTATTTTACATATATATTACCATCTAAATTTTAAAATACAGTAAAAACAATATAATTCTTAGAAATATGATATAAAGTATAACAAATATAATAAATGTAGCTTTCAGGTAAAATATTAAGTTTAAAACAAACATGACACCAGGTCAACGTCCTAATGGACGCCACACACTAGCAAGCATCGCGGTTGTGCAATAATATACTTTGTTATTAGATATTATAAATTATTACACGCATGATACTAACAGAAAAAGCAACAAAAACAACTTTGAGATCTATGTCATGCTCAAGCCTTATTTCTAGGGAATGAGTCAGCTGCCATTATCGCGTCTGCATAATTAGTTAAAATGATCGCCAGTGTGTGAGGACCATTATAAGTGTTACTTTTAGAGGCTTACCACTAATTTAATAAATAATTTATTTAAATTTACATTTAAAGCCTATAATGTTAACGTTATTATAAGTATTATTTATTGTAACATCACATATAAGAAAATCTACCTTTGCTAACAATTATTTTAATAGCATAAATTCGATTCTACCTAATTTTAGAAAATCAAAGATAGGTATAAAAATAAAACATATCGAATTTTAAACATAGCCTAACTCAATACTTAAATTACTGCTAAAATTGGCCTTGCTCTAAATGGGTTAACCTAAATTTTAATTCTAAAGCGAATGAAAGGCCCTCATCACTATATTAATACTCTGGAGGGTAGAGTTAAGCGGCACAATCTCTTAGTTCGGGAGGCCACCGCAATAAACCAAGCCTATAAGAGAACAGCATAAAACATTTTTTTTTATATTACTATGAACAATAGTCAATTTAAAGCCGCACTGCTGCCTCAGCTCAGCGGGTTCAAATTGCATTTTTTTACCTTTAAAAAAATTGTGAAAAATCGTTTTTTTTTAATAACTCGAAAACTAAAGCTTTTAGAAAAAAATGGTATATAGTCAAAAATAATTGACTAATAAAACTTCGTCATTTTTTTTTAAATATTTTTGTAACCGTTTTAGTGTTTGAGATATTAACGATTTAAATTTAAAATTAAAACTTAAATATCCTAAAAACTTAAGAAGTTACAAAAAAATGTAATACGCAAAAAAATTCTTTTGGTTAGCTCTATAAAAATAGTTATATACACATTTTTAATAAAACAAGAAATAAACGAGATATAAGCAAAAAAGTGATTTTTGTCATTAAAAATTTCGCCAATAAAAATATTTTATTGGTACTATAAGTATACCAGCTCCGATCTATTTAAAAATTAATTCAATTTATCGAATAAAACAAACTAATACACATGTGCCTCAAGACAATGGGGGATAACCTAGTGGCACGGATATTTTATTAATTTTTTTTGGTCCAATAACTGTACCCATTTCTACTTAAAACTTTACCTGAAATAAAATTTAATATTTATTTAATTGAAATAAATGCCTCCTTTATCTGGGTGTTATATACCTGCATAGGCGTGCGCACAGTGGGTGCCGTGGGTGCCGTGGGTGCCGTGGCACCCCCACTAGTCTGAAAAAGATTACTGTATTCAAAATATGAAAATTACTATTTGATAAGGTTCGATTTAAAAATTACACGCGAATGCACCTTCTCGAAAATGAGTATGGTAAAATCAAAATTAAGATCCACAATACATCAAGAACGAACGTTTAGAAAATCTCCTGGTTCCATTTGTGGAACAGGAATTAGCCGCAAATATTGATATAAGTACTGTGATAAACGAATTTAAAAAAATTGTACCTTATGAAAGAAGAATGATTTTAAAATAAATAATGTATAATGTACTCGGTTTGTTATTATTTCATAAATAATTACCAAACATTCCTAAGAATGTATTTTTATTAATTTATTATTAATTAATTTTATTAATAACAATGTATTAATATCGATATATTGTTATTCATAGTTTTATTCACTTTATTATTATTATTATTATTTAGAAAGATCCGACATGACATACCCCATGGCTCCGACCCCATAGGGCGTCATGCGGAAGGCCATCCGTATCGAAGACCACTCCTCGCGTCCGCTCGGTCAGTGATCTTTGGCCAAATTCATTTACCTCAGTAAACGAAGGGACCCAAGGACAACAGATTTCAGCATTTTCATCACCAGTTGTTCGGGTGAATGTTGACATGCGGGAATACACTTCAGCTCCCCCAAAACATTTTCCTTTATGCCCCCCAAAACGCCGACAATCAGGACAACCAATCGCACGTTATACTCCGGATAGAGCCTCCGACGTTCGTCAAGTAGATCCTGATATTTGGCTCGTTTCTCCCGTTCCTTTATATCGATGTTAGTTTCCGCTGGGGCGGAGAACTCAATCACATACATAGAGTTATTCCTTTTATCAAGGAGAACGATATCAGGTTTATTGGCGCGAATTTGATGCGTAGTTGGGAATGCATAATTCCAATATATGCGACAGTTGTCATTTTCCACTACTGCCTCGATATCGCCGGGAGCAAATGGCAAAATTGCCGTTTCGTCGATGCCGTAATAATGTCTGAGGTGATAATAAAGTACCCGAAGCGCATCGTTATGTCGGCGGATGTAACCACTTACAGCATGCACTGGACAAGCTGACAATAGGTGCATTAGTGTTTCGGGCTGCTGTTGACAAGCTCGACAAGCAGTATCAGGAATGTTAGAAAACTGGCTTCGATATACCAATGTGTTTATCACCCCATCCTGGCATGCTAGTAGAAAACCCTCGGTCTCAGACTTGAGCTCACAGATTTTAAAACCCAAACGTGAGGATTCGAGATAGATTGAGTCTTTCTATGTTTCGGTAAAATACTCCGTGTTGCGGCTTATTAATGTGATCTTCTAAGAGCACCTGCTGTTCTGCTCTTTTAACTGCAGTTTTTACGGCTTTAGACTCAAGTCTTACAAGTGACCGGTCGTCGTTTGGATCTAATGCAAATCTGAGACAGAATTTATCCGCTGCTCGCTCCGCTGCCTTGAATAGAAACGCTCCAACATTAGCCATTTCGTGTGCTTTTACAAGTTGCATCAGTGGATCAGTACTTTTGGCAACTTGACAAGCAAGGCTCAAAACCAGCCGATCGTGCATACACTCCAAGCTTAAAGGCCGACCTCCTGGTGGCGCGGGAGGTAAATACGGGATGTTGATGAGCGCGGGTGGATGCTACGGTGAAGATGCATCATTTTTCGTGTGCTGATGTCCAGCTCGCGCAGCTCCTCCGCGTCCACTTAACCACTCCAAAGAGTAAAGCAATACAGGCACTGCTAGCATGTTGGTAGCAAGGACCTTATTTATTCCAGATAATTCGATTCCCAAATTTTCCGTAAACGTCGCCTGTAATTGCTTCTAAGCTCGGTCTTCACAGCTCTAACATCTTGAGTCCGGTTTTGGTCGATTCCTAAATATCGATAATTCTCGTTGTTTTGTAGAGGGCGAAGTAGCGCGCTATCGGCAAGCTGGTCAGCTTCTAAATCGTTTCCGAACCGGCCCTTATTTAGCTTAAGTTTTGCACACTTGTCGAGGCCGAACTCCATTCCAACATCTCTGGTGTATTCGTGAACCACTTTAAGAGACTGTTGTAGGTCTCGCTCGCTAGTTGCGTACAGTTTTAGGTCATCCATATAAAACAAATGGGTTACCTTATGCTCACGTCTTCTAGGTGGTCCACAGCAATATCCGCGTGTCTTTCGAAGAGACACGGATACGGGAAGCAGCGAAATACAGAATAGCAAAGGACTGAGTGAGTCACCCTGAAACCCGCCCCTTTTAAACGTTATGGGTTCGGTAATAATTTTTTGTGCTCCAGATGTTATATAGAACTTTGATTTCCAAAGTGACATCAGTCGCTCAATGCATCGAATTAGGTTAAGAGGAACCTTAAGGTCTTTAAGCAAATGCAACAGTAATTCGTGAGATGTTGTGTCAAACGCTTTTTTGTAGTCAGTCCATGCCATATTCAGGTTGCGTTTGTATTGGATTGAGTCTTGTGTAATGCATCTATCGATTAGGAGATTTTCCTTGCAACCATTGATTCCTCTTTTCCCTCCCGCTGCTCCCCTACATCAGAAGTATGGGATCAACTGCACTCAATGTTCTAGAATATAAAATTCTGGTGAAAGCCTTGTAGCAAGTATTGAGGCAAGTGATCGGTCTATAGTTTTTGGGTAGTTTTAAATCCCCTTTTTGGTATCAATATGGTTCGGCCTTCAACAAACCACTCAGGAATTGGCGTGTCCCCGTTGATCCAAAATCAAAGATTCTAGCTAAATGTGGATTGTACTGAAATTTCTTCCACCAGTAGTTGTTGATACCATCCGGACCAGGTGCAGAATAGTTTCTTACACCATCTAGGGCACTTTTCACCTCCTCCGGCGTGATTGGCGCACTATCATGCTGGTCAAGCCGCTTGTCCACACAATAGGCTTTAAAGTTAGTCAATGCTGGAGTATCTCGTTCCAATGGCTTTGAGACTTCGTAAACATCCTTCCAGAACTGTTCCACGACATTTGCTGATGGCGGATTTTCAATTGTTGGTGTTGAGTCTGCGAGAAAGCTAGAAGGCCTAGTTATTATTATTATTATTATTATTATTATTATTATTATTATTATTATTATTATTATTATTATTATTATTATTATTATTATTATTATTATTATTATTATTATTATTATTATTATTATTATTATTATATTATTATTATTATTATTATTATTATCTCGGCACCCACACCAGCTTTACCTCGCACGCCTATGTATACCTGGCAGGACGCTTAACATTTCTGGATCTTCTATGCTTCTATATGTATAGCCTATCTTTTTTTATTAACTTTTATTATCGATTTAAATAATAATATTTTTAATTTATAGAGACAGTTACTCGTTAAAAATAATGTTGAGAAAATTTTAATGATATTTTTAACATAAAAAAAATATATAGCTTTTTTTCCAGTTGAATTAATGTTTAAACTTGAATTTAATCATATCCTAAAGTAGTAAATAAATGGGTAAATAACATAATTTAAATGAGAATGGCTTTAAGCCTAGAAGGAGTAGATAGCTTAATTAGATACATTTTTTAAAAGTTTAATACTAAATAAACTACACATATAAAAAAATATGTTAAAATTATAATTAAATTTTTTTAGGATCATTTTGAACGAGTAACTCTTTTTAAAAAATTATTGATATTAATATTTAAATCGATAATAAAAATATTTAAACGATAAGCTATACACATACTAGCATAAGAGATCGATAAATTTTAAGCGTCCTGTCAGGTATATAACACCCATATAAAGGAGGCATTTATTTCAATTAAATAAATATTAAATTTTATTTTAGGTAAAGTTTCAAGTAGAAATGGGTACAGATATTGGACAAAAAAATTAAATGAAATACCCGCGTATTAGTTTGTTTCATTCAATGAATAGAACATTTTGAATAAATTTTTAAATGGATCGGTGCTGGTATACTTACTTGTACCAGAAAAAATATTGTTATAAGCGAAATATTTAAGGTTCAAAATCATTTTTTGCTTATATCACCTTAAATACTTATTTTATTAAAAATATGTATAAAACCTTTTTTATAGAACGTACTAAAAGGCATATTTTTTGTTTATTATATTTTTTCTTAACTCTTTTAGTTTGTGAGATATTTGCGTTTTTATTTTAAATTTAAATCGTTAATGTCTTAAAAACTTAAAGGGCTACAAAAAAATGTATTTGAAAAAACTGACGAAGATTTATTAGACCATCAATTTTGATTTAATACTTTTTTTTCTAAAATCAACAGTTTTCGAGTTATATTTAAAAAATCGATTTTTCTCGATTTTTTTAAGATAAAAAAAAAAAATTAAACCCGCTGAGCTGGGGCAGCCATGCGGCTTTAAATTGACTATAGTTCATAGTAATATAAAAAAATATATTTCATGTGGTTCTTTTATAGGCTTGGTTTTTTGCGGTGGCCTCCCGGACTACACACAAAAGTGGCCCTCAAATTGCAGTACATTAAGATGGCGTTGGTGTTTCAGAGAATCGTTTTTAAGCGCCAATCGGTCAAGTTTTTTTAATTATTTACAGTTAAGCTGCATTTACAATGCAATTCGAACTCAAGTTGAGGTGGAATTGGCTTGCTTGTCCTATGGTGGCAGCACGTTAGCATTTGCAATTCAAATTTTTCCCATTGTAAATGCTAACGTGTGCCACCATATGACAGCCAATTCCACCTCAACTTGGAGTTCGAATTGCATTGTAAATGCAGCTTTAGGTTAAATTGATTGAAATTTTGTTTAACCACGTAAGCCATTTACACACTAACTATTCAAGCGTATACAAATACTTCTAAATATTTTACTACTTCCCTTAGCAAACTTTACTTTATATATTGCGGTCAATTTTACGCCATACCCTCCGCTACACCAGCGCTTCTTTATTAAATGTTATTCTAATGTCACTTTTTGAGCTTAACCCCCAGAAGGGATTGTGCTCCTTACTTTTACCCTTCATAATTAATACGTCCAATAATGAAGTAAAAAATCAAAAAAATTGTTGTTTTTCTTGATTTTTTAATTGCAAAAAGCAGTGAGGGCCTGAGAAAATACATTACATGCTTCTGTATAATCAATATATAATTTTATTTTAAATTAAAAGCCATAAAGAATTGATAGATATAGGTCAATTGTATTAAATCTGTTTTGTTATTTTGTTAAAATAACAGCAAATGATACCGAGGATTTTTTATGTAATTTTTGTTAGTTATAATTCAACTTTACACTTATCCATCCTATCAGTTCCACACGTACTCTAGCCGCTCAAGAAGCGCTCTAATTTGCGAACGATTAATTCTGTTTCATATGATGTATTTAAGTAAAAACCAAAGCTCAATTTTGTGTATTATTAAATTCAATGGTAGAATTTGTCGACCTTACTTAAGTTAAGTACAAACAAAGTTTGTACTTAACTTAAGTACAAACTTTGTCAACCTTAGAATTCCACAGTTAAGTACAAACAAAGTTTGTACTTAACTCAAGTACAAACTTTATCAACCTTAGAATTCCACAAAATTTGTGGAATGGAATACCACAATATGTAGATCCTGTTTTAGTCTTAAGCTTCGAGCATATACCTATAGAGGTAGCATTGCTGCTTGTCCGTGCGAACAAGCGTGCGAAATAGATAGGTAGAACCTTTCTCTTTCGCTCCAAAGTGCTGATTGGCGGGTGGAAGGGGTATATACCCAGCTGTGCCTACTAATTGGTTGGCCCCTCCCGGCAACCAATCAGAACGTTGATGCGAGGAAGAAACGTTATACACCTATTCTTCTTTTCCTCTGGAATGCCTGTTTGCCTGGACAAGAAGCAAGACAGCCTCTGTAGGTATATGCTCGAAAGCTTGAGAATGGCCGGAAATGCCGCTTTCTTACGGTTCTACCAGTTATGTTACATCCTTATGTTTGCACATAGCTTGAAAACTGAAGACAAAACAAATCTAAAACTAGCGTTTTGACCAGTTTGTAAAAGCCAGCTATTTTAAATTGTTGGTTGTTTCGCTAACAGATAAATTAAATTTTAACTTTTTAACGGTAAACAGAACTAACCGGAACTAACAAAATGATCTTGGGTTTTAAATATCCAGTATGTAACAGAAAGTTGCTGTTTTATGTAAAAAACCTTTATTTAAAAGGTAAAAAATTGGTTAGGTTTTTAAAATACGCTTTTTTGGCGACACTAAAAAAGAATTCTCTAGTGCGCATTAGGTATTTTTTTAGGGCTTTTACGCATTTTACGTATATAAGGATGTGCCATTACATTTGACATTTATTTGCTTCTTTTGCCTCAATTGCCTTTATTTTATCTATCCATCATAACAGATCTGCTGCAAAACCACGAGACACGATACAGTGTTGCTACATGTGGTTACTCGGTCTTATTTTACCGTCGATTGATGTAAACCTTCGAGTATGTATATCTATAGAGGCAGCCTTGCCCCCTGGCTATGCAAACAAGCGTGAGAATAAAAAAGAACATCACAATAGCAGTATATCCTTTCTCCCTTGCTCCACGTGCAATTGGCACGTAGAGCGGGGTATATATTCCTGACCAATCAGGCACGTGGAACGAAAGATAAAGGTTATAGGTACTGCTTTTCTTTCTCTCCCGCATGATTGCTCGCACGGCTGGTGCAGATGCAGGGTAAAAATAACTTTTTCACTTTTATACATAAACACCCTTGTTAAATTGTTATATGACATGTCCTAAAACCCCATAAGAGAAAACATATGCATTGCAATAAATTTTCATAAGGTTTTCACAGTAGTGTTTGCCACCTAACTGCGACTCTTGTATTTTTATGTGATAAGAAATTTACTTTTTACATTAGAAAATGAAAAAGGTTAATACTTAGAACGTCAAAATACACAAAGGCACCATTTTGTTAAGGTTTGCTGTTTATAATGTTACTTTTCATATTAACTGGTTTAAGTGAAACATATAATAAAATTAATTGTGTTGTTACCCTAAATAAATTTGTGCCTAATTTAATTAATTATGGTAATTTTAGGTCTAATTTTAATTTGCAATAATTCAAGTTTACAAAATTTACAAGATAACTATTTTACATTATTTTTTAATGCGAGAAGAGCCACAAATCGTTTCTATCAATCAAAACAAGACTATGTCCCATTTTGACATAGATTTTCGTACTGTTTTTGATAAAAAACAGTAAGATTAGCTAAATTAAAATTATTTTTTTTTACTTTAATCGCTTATAACTTTGTAAGTATTAGTCGTAGAGAAAAGCGTTTGGGAAAAAATTTTTACAATTAAATTTTCTACAAGATGAGATTGGTTAAAAATAGCAAACTACATTATAATTGTTGCTAACTTGCAATAAATTTAAAAAAAAATAGAAGAAATACATAGTTTTTTTTAATGATTTTTATAGCCCTTTAAATTTTTTAAAGGATCTCCATATTTGGTAAAATAAAAAAAAAATACAAAAACAAAATGATAAAAAAATCTCGGCAAATTTCGTTAAATTTGGTTCTATAGTTTTTGTACAATTCTTTTGCAACCCATTTGAAAAAATTGAAATGACCTTTTTAAAGAGAGCATACCTTTTGTTCATGTCGGATTTCCATTGAAAAAATGTAGCTTTTAGAACAATTATAAAGAAAAATTAAGTGTGGTGCCTCTGTGCAATTTTTTAACTAAAAATATTTCAGGTAAGTATCTCAGTTATTCTAATTAATTTTTGCCCTTAGAACAGACCAATTATACAAATTAAATACCTTTTGCAGATTTACGTTTTATATATACCAAGCTTTTTTAAAAATATTGCTATTTTAAAATAAAATTTACTACATTAAAAATCTTTTAGATACACTAAAAATAAAATTTTAATTATATATATTTTTTAAAACATGATTTTTAATTTATCTCTGCCGAAATCGCCATATATATTTATTATTAACAAATATCTAGTTATTACATCCAATCCATAGAGTATTTCAAAATAAATTCTAAATCAATATTTAATAAATATAAATTTTAATTAAAATACAGAGTAAAATGTAATATTACTTTTTAAATAATAATATGAAAACATTATTAATACATTATATTAGGTTTAATTTATTGGGCTAAGCACACACAAGGGATGGAAAGCCAGAAATTAAAATTTGACATTAGTTATAAGGGCCTCACAGACTATCGTTCTTTTAACCTTCTTAATCGCCGATTAAAACTGCTCAGCCTGACGATTAAAACTTTTATTTCCCTACACTTAATTTAATTTTAAACAGTCTTATTCGCCATAAGCTGCAGTCATTCATTGAAAAACGTAAATAAAGCGTGTTTATTTGTTACAAGAATGACGATGAAATACGGTCTGCACCACACACTTCGTTTTAAAATGAAGACGAACGAATCAACGACTAAGATTTCAAGCGCGGTTAGAAATTTTCACCGACGGTGTTATGTTCGATTTTCGCACTGGCAATGCTAATCGACGCTTTTAATCGCTACCATTAACACTACTTAAAAAGAACGAGGTCTGTGAGGGCCTTTATATTAGGAGGAAACAAAAAAACATTGCCCAAGAGAGGAGCTACCTTTATTTTTTAAAGCAGAAAAAAATTGGTATTGGAAAATACTTTTAAAATATAAGGTCCTGTTTATTTTTAAATTCTGTTAAGAGCAAATTAAAAATAATCTACAAACAATTTAAAAACACTAATAATAATTAAATTTGTACTTTGACATGTATATTATTAAGTCCAGCATTAACTGTTAACTAAAAGAAAAAGAAACGGTAACGAATTAAGAAACAAAATTATCCCTAAAATTTGCTTGATAAACACAGAAACTTATATGGTGATGGCAAATCTTAAAAAATTAAAAAAAGTCTTTTAGGTCTGCTTTGTGTGTAAATTATCATTTATTTGACACAAGATGACGGGATCGGCAATCTATCTATTAAAAAAACATGCTGACGAAAATTCTTTTACGTTTTAAGTGATGCCATGCCAGTGATGCTTTGCTCACTCGGTTATTATTGACTTATCAATCTAAATATTTTTAGATGTGATAAAAAATCTAAGTCAAAATCCACCTAGGATCCTAGACTTTAAATGACCCTTCTACATTATTAAGATAACTGCAGGTAAAAGTCTGATTACCAATCGCTTGTGTGTAAACTTGCTTTGGGAGTATGATGGCTCTATAAAAGCTTAAAAACATTTTGTGTTACTGTATGAAAATTGCATAAGAGCTTAAAAATATAATATATTTTAAAAGCACATTTTATTCTTATTATTTTATAACATTTTCATAAGGAAATATTGTTTAAAAGGTTGTTAATAACAATGGGTAAATTAATTTTAAGTAGAAAATTAAATTACTAAAATTGCAAATTTCAGTCTTTAAACAACTAAAATACGGTGCACATGTTATAAAATAAATTAAATAAGACACTTATATGAATTAAAAGTTAATTTTCCTTAAATTTTTTCTTAGGATATACTTTGGGTTGTGGTTTACCTAAGTTATATCAAGTTTTAGGTTTATTTCACAAGCGTAACATTTAAATGCAAATATTCAGGTTTTTTAACATTAAGGTTTAAGTACGTGACTCCTAAGACAATACTTATTTACTTATACCAAAAATGTTGTAACTGTTATTTCTTTTTTGACATCTTCTTACCATCCTTCATTTTTAAATATACGTTTTTAAACTCCTAAACAACTTTATTTTTGAAATACAGCTTTGAATATTAATGTGCATTTCTTAAAAGCGGGTTGCTTTCTGAAAATTTCCTGAATGCCTAGGCAAAATTAATACACACCAAAGATGGTAATAAAAATGGCCTTGTGTACAGGATCATCCAATGGGGACTGAACAGAGCCATATTAAAGGCTCCTTTTATATTTAAAAAATAATGTAAAATAGCCATGGTGTAAATTTTTTCCCCAGAATCTGAAAATATACCTAAGAGAAATATTAAAAAAACGACATAAAATTATTTTGAAATATCCGATTTATTGGTTTGTCTTTGAAATCGTCCAAATAAAAAAAAATAGGTCCCTAATTTGTTTCGTACCTACTTTTGATTTTGTTTTTGTTGGATAATTTAGTGTATGTAAAAGCAAGTTATACGTCACTACCCAATTCCATTTTTTTCGGTGCCGTTTGCAAGATATTAAATAACAAAATTTTACCCAAAAAACCATATTTTATTTAAAAGGATAATGTTTCTTTAATACATCCTGAATTTAAGAAAAGGGGATTTTTATCCTCGTGAATAGATTCTACATATTCAAATTTTGGAATTTTATTTATTTATTTTTTTTTCAATTTATTGCGAAAGTCGAAAACCCCTTATGCCGAATTTTCTTCATGTAATAAAGAAACAATACCAGTGTAAATAAAATATGGTATGTTTTTTTAGGTAAAAATGTATTTTTTATTATCTTGGAAAAACCATGAAATTAGGTATTAATTTTTACCTTAATATGCAGTTTAAAAATAGTCTTATAAACTTGTGTGTTCAATTAAAAAAAAATATCGACTAAAAATACCAATTGATGTGTCTAAGCGTTTTTTTTAAACTAGTTTTTATTTTATTAAATATATTTTAACTTAAAGATTCACACTGTAGATAATGGGTTAGGTAAAACAAGTAGATTAATGAGGTATCATACCAAAACAAATTAAAAAGATTTTTAACATGTTGTTTTTGACATTTTTTGTTTAACTTTGTTTTACCTAAAAAGCGCGTTTGAGTTGCTATCAGGGATGTTGTGAATATTCGCATCCTCATCCGAAATTGCGGAACTTTCGCATCTGCAAAAAAACTATGCGGAGTTTCATGCGGATGCGGATGTCGCACAAGTTGCTCTACAAGAAAGAAATAAGGAGGGGCTGGCGCGTGCCGTCCATTGACCAATAGGAGCGAAGATTCCGTTCGCTGACAAGTTCCAAATCCGACGCGTATGGTATTGTGTATCATTTGTTTACGGCAAATCAATCATTACATGTTTAGTTCCGCTTAACGTATGAACTCTATGAACATTTCGGTAATGAAGTGTTCAAAACGAACAATTGTTTAGTAACGCGGGTTTAATTTACGAACCTCTGTGTAACAGACTTGCTCTGAGAAGGCGGAATATTGCTTTTTATTAAATATAATGCTCCAATTTTTAACTTCCACACTAAGTAAAAAACAAGATCCGCATCCGCATGTGAAAAAAATCTGCATTCGCAACACCCCTGGTTGCTATTTAATTTCTTAAAATATTTTTTGGAATTTAGCCAATCTTATATCCGAATATTAAGAAATATATCAACATACAGACTTGAATTTAAGACACTTTACATATCAAAAATGTCATGGGTTTTAAACATTTTAAAGAAACATGTTATTTGTTAGTTCCAATATGTACAATAATAGCTAATATAACTTTTAATTCATGTAAGTTAATCCTCAACCTCTAAAACAATTACCAGAACACCAATATTTACAATTCAGCATGGTTTAACGTACTTGGCTGGTAAAAATACCGAAAATCACTACCCTCCATATTCCTTTTCGGAAACACATGGTCGTAATACTTTTCGTTTTCCAACTGTAAAGGTTTCGGACGTGTCTTGTTGTCACCCTCATGGTTTTTATTTTTTCTAGAATTTATGGACTTTCTTTTATATTTGTTGTCAGCTGGTAGACTACTTCTATGGGATCCGACAGCCATAGTAGAAGCATAGGACCAGTTATCATTCGGTTTGGGTAGCTCATACCTATTAAAGCTGTGGTATTTGATCGATCGATTTCCAGTATCGTAAAACGGATCGACATCTGTGGTGGCAGCCATGATGTGGTTTGTTTGTTTTGTGGTAGTGGTAGGGATAAGATCGCGAAGGTATCGTTGATGGGAGGTTTCTTCTAAACTACTTCTACCATTGAATGTGTGTGTGTTGGGGGGATGATGCTATATATATATTTACAGCGGTGTTAGTTTAAGGTGTTAGTCTTTACACGGAGGGGTTTAAAGTTTTTAGATAAATTTTTAAATTTTAGGAGTGGTTTGGCTAAGAATATAATATTTGTTATAATTTTTTACGTCGCGTAAGGTGAAAATATAAAGTTATTTTGCCAATTTAAAAATGACTCTTAAAATTTTTAAATATAAACCAACTACAGCAGAGAATTGCTTTGGTTTTGGATGTCCATGCTAGCTGTCAAAAATACAGCTGATAACTGTACAAAAGTTAAATATTAGATAAGCAGGGAATTTACCCAAGACCTAAAAAAATGGAAAGTGGTTCATGAGATTAAAATATTTAAGGACCTTGCTCTACAATAACTGGTGTACATTTCTTTATTAGTTTCATATTATAAGTAAAAAAAATTTTTAAAATGATATTTCGGTTCACGGGTTAAAACTTTACGACTTTATTGCAAATTAAATTTAAAAAAAAATGTTTTATGAAAGTTGATTAAGCCATTGAAATGTAATTTTTCTCTTTTACAAAGTAATGATATATAGCTACACAAAATGTAAGAAAAACTTTTTGTAAAAAAATAATTTATTTTATTGTTTATATTTTTAGTAACTTAAAGTAATGTTAAGAAATGCACATTCAAAAAGCTTTTATTTTTCTAGGCAATACCTAAAATGTTCAAGATATTGTTATGGTATTATGACAAATATTAATAGTTATATGGTAGCACTCCTTGATAAGGGAAGGTTCTGGTATTTAAGGGGACGTAATATGAAGAATATTCTAGAAATGTTTAGAAGCAATTGCATAGGTATATTAGTCCGCGGTCAACCGTAATTAGCTAATTATATAAGATCGAAAAAGTGTTCTAAATTAGTAAATAATGTGTTGTTAAGTTATATAAAGTGTTTGAATTGTAACAATATATTTGAGATTTTTAACCAGGCGCACGGTAAAGTCTTATTTTCAAAAGTTCTCAAGAATAGCTTCAAATGTAATGATTTTTTTAATATATTGGGTTTTTTATGTTATTTAAAATCAGAAAGCTTTTTAAACGGGCACAGAATTATGTATACCGGGTGACAACAAAATCACTGTCAAGCCTTTTATTTTCTTGAATATAAATATATATCTTTAAAATTTTAAAATAATATAATGTGTTAATGGATGCCAAATTCAAATATAATAGCATCTGCCCATTATTTCCTGTTTAACTGGACGTGGAATATTAAAAAAATATACAGTGTGTTTCATTTAAAATATCAAAACTCACGCCACTTCCGGTTTAAGCGGAACTAGTAGGAAGATGATATTATATCTAAAATTAGCATCTGATGAAATAATATGTCATCCAAAAATTTAAAGGCGATATGTTTGCATTTAAAAAAATAAATTTAATTATTATGTACATATTTATATAAAAAAATCAGAAGAGAAAATCTTCGATGTGCAAAATGATAAAGAAAGTATTTTTTTTTAATATGTCAGTAAATAAAACAAATTGTATAATTTAAATAAAATCTCAGGTATTCTTTTAAACATTGTATTGTTAGTTTCTCCCAGAAAAATGTATTTTTTCTTAATGTGCATGTCTTATTATAAGTTTAAATTACTAGTTTCAAGAAGCAATAGTGTCAGCGAAACTTATGTCACAAGTTGTAAATATAGTTAATTTTTTAAATATAAAATGTTTTTTAAATAAATTTTCTAATACTTTTTATAGATAAAAATGAAGAAACCTAGCCCTCCGACAAATATTCCAATTCAAAATTGTTTTTACTATTTGGTTTTATTATCAAAAATTAGCTAAGAAGTTGTTAAATACATGAACCTCTTAATATTACAGGTAAAAATAAAGAGGTAAGATTTTGGTAAAATTATAAGTATAAGAAAAACATTTTTCCCCTTTTCCACTAAAATGGTGTTAGTGACTATCTACTATTAATCTAATGGTTTTTAAATACGTTTTTCTTATACCAAACAAAAGCAGCATTGGACAAAGCAAAAATAAGCTTTTAATATTTTATTCTTAACCAAAACCAATCTTATATGTACAAGTATAAACTTTAATAAATACCCTATTTAACATAATAACTACAAATGAATCAATTTATATTAGTACATTCTTATTCATCTAAAATGAATGGTAAGCATTTTTTCGCGAAAATATAAAAAATATGTGGAGTTTGTTTTTTTAAATTAAAGTAATTTAATATACTCTAAAACAAATTGCATATTCCTATCTGTGATCTCCAAAAAGAATGGCAATATTTGCTTTACCGTAAATGATGATGAAAATTATATTTCCGCCATTTCCATCAGATATTCTAAAACAATGGTCTTTAAATTACGGAAATTACATATGCAAACGTTATAACACATTCTGTTTAACTTATACCTGAAATGTATATAACTAATTATCATACATCCCTGTATATATTTATTAAACATTTTTCTTTACATCTAAGAATATCCAGGCTGGATTGGCATAAATATATTTATGATAGTTTTGAGCCACATTTCAGCGACTTACTTAAAAAAAATGATATTTTACAGCTTAATATAGGTAGAGTTATAATCACCGCGAAAAAATGCTTTAAAGTGAATAAAATGAAGAATGAGTAGCGTGTATTGCTGTTCTTTCGCGCTAGTGGCTGCCCCAGAATCCAAAATGGCGGCTTCGATGCGTTTTTAAAATCAAGTGAGGTGGTTTGAGAAAGTGCTGAGAACTGGGGTAGTCTGTGTGAAAAGAAAGTGTCAGTGTCAGATTAGTGTATGTACAGTCGAGGTAAAAAAATTGGGTTCCGTTAGACTAAATTGCCAAATTTACATATTGAGCTAAGTTGTTTTAACAAACCTAACAAAACTTAAAGTTTTGTCTAAACATTTTATTATAATTTTTTACGCATATTCCTTTTAGAATCCAAAAAAACTTACCAGGATTTTTGTATTTTTTATAGGCAAGAAAGTCAAAAGAATATATGTCAAAAGAAAGTAAATTATTTGTTTTTTTTTTGATAATGGTTGTTCATTTACTAAAAATATTTGTGCTCTTCGCTAGATCGCGACTCACTTTGCGCGGATTCTAGTGTATAGAATGGTGTACATTTATAAACTAACAAATTAACCTAAAAAATGCTCTAAAATACCTAAAAACAAAAATTAAACAGTTGTTTGGGTTTCTAAGAATTAAGGTAACTGATCACGAGATGGAAATAAATAAATAAGAAAGGTATAAAAGTAAATAAAAATAAAAATTAAAACTATTTACATTTGACTTTTAAAATTATAGATAATCCAAGAGTATTTTTATAATTTATGACAAAATGTCAGAAAAATTGGCTTACTTGTTGCGGTTATTTTATTGATTTAATGTTATATTTTTAAATTAACTTGCATTTGAATATATTTAATGTTTTTGCGTTTGAATAAAGCCTTATTACCATTTCGAAGGAATTTTATGAATACCCTTTTATTATTTTCATTAGTTTTATATGTTTTTTTCCTGTGTTATAGATCTAATAGAGATTTATATTTATTCAAAAGTACATATTTAAAATTTTTTGTAAATTTGTTTAGTCTTCTCTTATAAATCCATTATATAAAGTAAAAATAGATTTGTCTAAAGCTGAGCATCAAACATACAATAAAAATACATAATTTTATAAATTAAAATTTTAATATTTGAAAATTTTTAATCTTTTAGCGAAGTAAATTTTATTTAAAAAATAAGTAAAAGACCGTGTTTTCATAATATTTAATAAAAATAACTTAATAAAATTTATTTGCTTTTAATAGAAAAAAAATTAGGTATACCTCCCACGATAAATCAACCTATTTTTTGTAACATCTTAACACAAACTCTTAAAAAGCTTTTAAATAAATTTTAATTTTAAAAGGTAAATAATTTTAATTAATTTTTTTATTTTCAATTTATGGGGTTTTTGGCAAATATCAAAAGAAATTTAATTTCTATATAGCCAATAAAGCTCAGGTTGTATAATAATTTTACAAAAACAACACACTTAAAAAAATAAAAAAGTGCAGGCATTACTGAAATATGGAAGTTGTAAAACTGAATTTAATTTTAAATAAGTGCTAGTCATATGTAAGGCAGTTGTGGTTTATTTTTAAAAAATCCAAACTGTAGAAAACTATTCTTAGGCTAAAATTTTTATTAAATATTTTAATTACTTCATAGCACTTTTAAAATATGTTTAAACTATTGTCAACTTTTATAGATTTTTTTGGCGAATTAATAAAGCGGAGACAAAAACAATAATTAGGTTATGATATTTAAGCTTCTTGGCATATATAGGATTAGTTAGTTTCAGGTTCTGGATACATACTGGTGAGCACATAGTAAATTGACCCTTATGAACTTGCAAATCTACCTTAAATGAATTCACAAAAATATAAAAAAATAAATGAGTCCTTAAAGGTTAGGCGACAATTCTGGCATTGTTTTCAAAATATAAATAAAATAGTAAAAAAATAAATTGATATCAGTTTAATTTCATTTTTAAAATTATAATTCATTTAAGAACTTCTTTAGGAATTTGTGTAAAAATGTTACAAATAATAGATTGACTTATCGTGAGAGTAAGTTTATGAAGTTATTTTTATTCAAAAATATTAAAGCACTGTCTTTTATTAATTTATTTTTAAATTAAATTTACTTTGCTAAAGGGCAAAACATTTTTTAAATAGTAAAATTTTGACATGTGAAATTCTGTGTTTTTATTGTACGTTTGATGCTCAGTTTAGGCAAATTTATTTTACTTTATTTCATGCGTTTATAAGGGAAGACTTAACAAATTGACAACAAATTTAAAATAAGTACTTTTAAATAAATATAAACTCTGTATTGGATCTAGAGAAAAAAAATAATTTAAACAAAAATAATAAAAACGGTATTTGTAAAATCCCTTCCGAACTGTAATAAAACGATTAAAAAAGCATCAAAAATGATTACACCTGGTTGCATTAGTTAAATGGTGGGATAATTACAAGTAACCATAAAATCACTAAAATTATCTTTTTTTTTTAAATAATAAGTATACGATCTACAGCAAGTAAGGTAAACTTTTCCGACATTTTGTCATAAATTATGAAAAAGTATTATTATCTATAACTTTTTTTATAAAAGTGTTATATAAATAGTTTTAATTTTTTTTAACTTTTAGACGTTTTTATTTTTTTCTATTTTGTAGACAGCTACAAATATGTCTTTAAAACTCAAACAACATTTAAATTTTTGTTGTTTACGTATTTAAGAGTATTTTTTAAGTAAAAATGTTAGTTTATAAACGTACATTAATTTATACACTGGGACCTGCTCAAAGTGATTTCATTTGGCGATCTAGAAAGAAGCACAAATAATATCTTTTAGTTAATGAACAACTGATATTAGAAAAATGGTGGATTTTTACGTATTTTTTTACATAAAATAAATAAAATATGAGGTTTAACATTTTTCTATCCACGTTAAATGTCACATTCTGCATTGTTCCTTTTATAGGCAATAAACTCTAGTCAACTGATAGAAAGCTATAAACCGGATTTTAAGATTAAATTTAGAACATAATATTTTTAAAACCAGATCCAGATTTATTTTATTTTCATACATAAAAGACGAAAGTAAACTTCTTTTAAGCAACCCTTTGGGGTGGAAAATTTGGAATAGCCAAAAACTACAAAATTTGTGTAATGCTTTTTATACATAGTTTATTCTGTTAACCTGGCGCCTGGCCTAATAAAAGTTTCTAATATTTTTAGTTAAAATAATCGTATTAAAATATTTAATTTGGAAGTTTTAAAATAAATTACTTTTTTAAAAAAGAATTTAAAATATACCAAGTAATACACAAAAAAAAGTATGTCATTGACTTCAGTCTGATTTTTATAAGCCGACATGACATAGAAAAAATAATTTAAAAAGACATTTTCTTCTTATTTACAATTTTATTAATATTAGTTAATTTTTTTAAGCTGCATCTGCACCTATCATCAAAGAGATATGTGTATAGCAAAAATATTTGGATAAAAATTTTAATTACAATATTTTTTAGGTACTTAATTAAGCCAATAAAATGCGTATATACATTTAATAATGTTTGGCTTATATCTGGTGATAATGACCTCTGTTTGGGAATTAAAATAATTTATTATTGCTGTTGTTATTGTAACAGAAGCCTGTAAAATCTTTATGGAAATTTACTCTATGTCGAATTCTCTGAAATTTTAGTATGTTCTGGTTCTTGACCCACCAATCAACTACTCTTCCAGGAAGTCAATAATTTTCTATACAGCTACAACACCGAAAGGCTCGATGTCTGAATACCTGTACCGGGTCTATCAGACCATCGTCTACTCCATTTAAGACGGATAGTATAGATTTTTTTTCAACTCTCCGGAAGTAGGTAACCAAGACCAGAAGCGCACTTTTGAAATAAGGCAAGTTTGTTTTGGACAGAAAAGTCAATTATGTATTGAAAAGTATTTAAAATGGAGGTATTTTTAACTCCTGGTCTTGATTAAAAGAATGCAATACGAACCAAAAGTTTACATTTTAAGATAAAACATGTAGGTGTTTTTCATAGAAATAAAAGTTTTGTAAAAGAAAAATAGGATGTCCACAATTTTAAGTGTCTGTCTGCAGACGTCTAACTGTAGCTTTGCTACCATGCGTGTGGATATGTATCTGTCTGTGTTTGGGGAAGAGGGGCGTAGATTTGAAGTAGACAAGAAATGAATGAGTGTAACTAGGGTGCTTAGTGACGATACCTATAGTAATTTCCGTTTTTAGTTAGACCAGGATAAAGGACGAGCACGTAACAGGTATATTATAACATCAGGCTAATTATGGAACATGAGTTAACTTGCCTCTTAGTTAAAGAACAAGACAATAATATTATTCTATTCGGGTGCTTGTGTAAAATCACGATAAATAATCATAGCTATGGGATAATATACCTGTTACCTCCCCGTCGCTTATCCTGAGTCTGACTAAAAACAGGAATTACTATAGGTATCACTTAGTACTATAACTACCTATTCCATTTCTTGTCTACAAATTTTAAATTTACCCCTCCGCCGCCCCAACACACACAGACACACATCCACACGCATGGTATTGTCTTGTAGCAAAGCTACAGTAAGGCATCGGCAGACCGGTACTTAGAATTGTTGACTTTTTTTTTTAGAAAACATTCATTTCTCCGAATAAAGTCTACGTGTTTCGTCTAAAAATCTAAAATTTCGTCTCGGATTACTTGTTTTTAGTCGGGATTGGAAGTTAAAAATCCCTACATTTAAAAAATCTTTTGGTACAGAATTAACTTTTGCATCCCAAAACAAGCATATTCTGATTATAAAGCGAGCTTCTGGTCCCGGTATAGGTATTCAGATATTGAGCTTTTCCGGAGTCTGTAGCACAAAAACTATTGATTTCTGAAAGTAGTTAAATTAAGATTTAACATTGTGATCTTGGAAACTGTATTAAGATACAGAGAATGATAAACTGGGACAAATTTGCGTAATTTAGTGCGTAAAACAGTTTCAAAATTAGGAGTTATTTAAATAGTTTCTTAGATATTAAAAAAAACGCAAATTTTTGATTCTATTTTTTTCTGTCATTGTTTGCACGGTGACTTGCAAACAAATTTTAGTTTGTTTTTTAAATTTTTATTTTTTTATATCCTGGCAATATTAGTAGGTACACATTTGCCATCACAATCAACATTTAAATTACACTTTTTCGTAAAAACAAAAATTTAATTTTTAAAATTTTTTAATTTAAAGGTTCCTATTATTTTGAAATTAAGTGTTTTGTTTTTTACCATAAGGTCATAATGATTCAAAGGGGTAAATATATAATAAATTATAGCTTAAGGGGCAAAAAGAAATAAAAGGTGATAAATACCTTGAGATCGTATTTAAAAAATGTAAATGTTGAGGTCACCAAATGATTCAGCCGTCTGATAAGCGGTAGTTATAAACAGGTAAATACATTTTAGGTATTTTTTAATAAGAGCCCCAAACAAGAAAACTGATATTCTACGCCTGTGTTTTTTGCTGATGTTTTCAAAACTATGGGGATATATTTAGGTGTTGAAATGTATTTTCCTAAACACAACGCAAGCTTGTCCTAATTTAACCATCTTCATATATCTTATAGTTGTTAACAGCCCAAGGCTTAAATTTGATAAACCTGTTTATAGGTTTACATTTTATGAAATGTAACATAGACAATATTACTACAATATGTAGAACTGTTCCTAGTACAGAACCATCCAGCAAGGACTGACCAGGGCCTTATTTGTGGAGTTTCTCGTTTAAAAAATATTAAATATCTTGTCTATTTTTATCTGAAAGAACACTCAACAAAATTATTTGAATTAAAATAAAAGAGATACGACCTAAAATTTTCTTTATGGGTCACCTGATTTAAGTTCTCGTTAGTTGCGTTTCAATAAGAAGTATTTCTTATTCACAACAGAATTGGTTTAATTCATATAGAAATTTGCAATGTTAACTAGAAAATAAAACAAAGAAACAATAAATTCCTAAAATATCAACACACAAATAGTAAAGTTGTTGTGAAGAATATATTTTTTTTTTTGAAAGAATGTAGTTTCACATTTTTGCAAATATGAGTATAGCCACAAAGACGGCCGGTCTGTTTAGTCCTTGGTGGATGACTCTATACAGGGTGCCACAGATTCGAGTGCATGCATGGAAATCTTGGAGACCGTAAGAGATACGAAGTCGGTTAAATTATTGCAAAGTTGCGCATTTAGGTGCCTAACCACATGCAGTTTAGAAAGTTGTAAAATTCCAAGTACTTCCGGAGATATCCTGAAAAAACCGAAATTTGCCGATTTCGTTTTTATTTTTTTCTGACGTTATTTAAAGAGATATGGAAAAACAAAAGACACTTTCTTATGCCCACTTTTTAAGCTCTAGAAAAAAGCGTTGAGAGATTTTCCGTATGACGTTTCGTTTTCCTTAAACCATCATCAACTTTATTTTTTTAAATACGGCACTCAATTGTTTATTGCATTTTTTTGAAGCAGTTATAATCCCAATTACAATGATATATAACACTTAATATTTTTTTATTAAATAAACATGTTTTTCATAAGAGACAATGAGTTAGACAAGGAACGCACATCATTTCTTATAGGGGCGTTCCATATTTGTTAATAAATATTAAATGTGTTACATTTTTCTGATTGGAATTATAAGGGGTTTAAAAATATTAAATAAAAAACGCAGGTCCGTATTTCAAAAAATGAAGTTGATGATGGTTTAACGAAAATGAAACGTCACGCGGACAAATCTCTTAACGTTGTTTTGTAGAGCCTAATATTTCCATATCTCTTTAAATAACGTAAAAAAATAAAAACGAAATTAGCAAATTTTGTTTTTTTCCGGATATCTCCGGAAGTACTCGGAATTTTGCAACTTTCTAAAGTGGACATGGTTAGTTACGCAAATACACAATTTTTCCATAATTTAGTCGCCTTCGTATCTCTTACGGTTTTCGGGATCCCCATGCATGCACTCGAATCTGTGGCACCCTGTATGTAGGAATTTTTTTTGTGCCGAAAAACAGGAATTTCGCTTACAAAAAAAACTAAAAAAAAACTAAAGTATTTAAAGAAATCATAACGCAAAATAAAAAAATTTTTTTTTGGCAATTTAGTCTTTAGAACCTCTTTGTCCAAATATTTTTTCTTTTATAAAAAAAACCATTATTATATACTGGTAGATACTAATGGCAAAAAAGTAAATTGCTACAGAAATTAAACAGGATAGGTAAGGATTTATATAAGTAATCCAGTTACCACATGTAAAGTTAAAAATAGCTCTTAAAATATTATTTATTAAAAAGTAATTCTAAGTTTTTATGTAATTTATTTAAGAAAATATTAATTACTTAGATATTTGGACAATATATAAAGTTATTTTACGATCCTTTAAGAAATACTTTATATTGCTTTATCCGCAATAAAAGTGACTGTTAGTAAATTATTACCTTTTAAATCCACATTTCAAAAACTTACAGAAGACATTGTTAGAAGTGCAAAAGTGCTTTATGTACAAAGTGCAATGTGTAGTGCAAATAAAATGAAACGATAACTACTAGTTTTAGTATGTACAGTAAATATTCTAGAGTTCCAATTAAGTTCTAGAATTGGATAATATAGACATTAATTTTCTTTATTTTCAATAGAGATTTTTCACCCTGTTTTACAGCAGATACTTAATTTTATTGTCTAAGCTTTTTTTAATTAAGTTTTAAGGTTCCTACAGATGCTGGAATAGAATGTACAATGGGTCTCCGTAAAACCAGATTATACAGGTAGGTTGAACTATATAAGGGTAATTCTAACCAGTCTGGACAGATTAATTTTTAAAAAGTCTGTAGTTAACAGGTTAAAATTTGCTTTTTGTTAATTTTATGGTAAACGCATATACAATAGAAAACAAATTTAAAGCTAACAATTTAGATCTTTTAGATAATAAGAGAGTAATGAAATTTTGGCTTTGATAAGTCTATAAAATGGTAGATTTTAATTTACAAATTAGATGTCTGATCTAGAGATCACTATAATCGACATACTCCTTTTAAATATTAAATAAAATTTTGTTTTATTTACTTATATTTAAAAAATATTTTAGTTAGTATAGGTTGTTATTCATATTTTGTTTAAGTACTAAAAGTAATATATTTAAAAAAACCTGATGATAAAAAATAGAAGAAGAAACATGGAGTTTCCAAATTCCTCCGATTCTTCGGCTTATTAAAGAAAAGTTAATTATATATTTGCATATTTTAAAGAAGCTAAAAAAACTAAAACTATCGAATCAGGTTCAGAATTAAAAAAATACAAATCATGCGAGCTTTAAATTAGTTTTATTCTTCATATTACAACAGTTTCTCAGCATAAGTGAAAGGAACCTTTTCGCATCTTTTTTAAAAGAAAAATCCTCTATGTTTTCTCGAGCAATATTTAATAGGTTAAAAAACAGCTAAAAATGAGAATGTACAATCTTTAACAAACATAAAAATTAGTCTAGTACAAAAAATTTTAGAAATAAAATTATTTGTCAATTGGGTACAGACTACTAATATTTTGAATAAGTACAGTCCTTATAATGTAAGTAAAAATTAGTCTTTTTTAAAAATAATAAATATTAAAAAATTAGTAATAATCCTACTCTATCAAGGTTTTTACCAAAATAAAACAATAAACATGTACAAACAAAAAAATAAAACTAGTTTACAAAATAAAATCATTGGTTTTGCTTTGGCATTAGTGCAACATGGTGACAAAAATTGACAGTGAAGCAAAGTACTAACTACTTTTAACTACAAAAACACAATTGGTAGATCATATCAGTATTTTCCAAAATAAGATTGTTGCGTCATAAGTTGTAAAGTTGTGAGTGACGATGATCATAAGGCATAAAATTGTGAAAAAACAAACGACAATTGTGGCGCAATTAAGAAGGCTATAAAGGTTAATATATTAGTACCTCAAAATTAATTTTACATAATATAAACAATTTTATGACCTACTGGAAATCAAAAAAATATTTAAATATCTTAAAAATAAATAAAAATAGTTACTACAGGTTTTCAGTGGATAATAGGAAAGAAATATAATAAGGATACTCTATTACAAAAAAAAATTAAGATATCAGGAATAACCGAGAAGACGATTTCACCTATAACTGGATTTAATCGTAAGATATGGTCGCCTAAAATTAGTTTAAATTTTGTATTGTTTGAACCATGATAAATCATTTTCTCCCGTAAAAAGTAAAACTAAGGAATGTGTTTTTTAAAGTTTTCAAAAGAGCAAATTTTAGTTTAATGAGAAGGTCGTGAGATTTAGGATACTTTTTTCTATGTTTTAGGTTTTTTTTTGGAAAAGCTTCTTTAAAATTTTATTATTATTTAGGTATATTTAATACACTTCAATAAAACCGACTTGCTACTTTGCTTCTTTATTTTTTTGTAATCGACTACAGAAAAACATAGTAAACTATACAAAACAAAAAATATGTCGATTTTTAAGTGGAAAAACATGGCAAAATTACTTGCTATGTATTACTGTTGAACATGATGCTTATTTATTTTGTAAATTATTTCTTTCTACAAGATTTTTTCATTTTACTTTAAATGCTGTAGTATGTTTTGTTTCTCCACAGAAATATAACTAAGTATACTTTGTTTTTAATAGTAAACCAAAGGTACTAACTTTTTATTTGCAAATTGTTTTGCTTTGTTTTTTCATTAAAACATTATACAGTTTCCGACTGACAAGAATATTCCAGTACCTCTAAAATTTTTATTTATTGAGGTAATCATGCAGTTAAAGGATCAGCTTAAAGGGAAAGTAATAGTGATTCGACTATACTGTATACATTTTGTGACCAAATTATTCCGTAAACGTTCATTGCACAGTGGGTCGAGGCCGTAGAAAATATTTTCCGAGAAATTGACAAATTTAAGTATTCTTTAGAATTTCACCGTAACAAAGGTAAATTATTTTCTTTGGGTCACTAAAATTTATCTATGGCCGGGAACAAATATCTTTTCGAAATAATATTATCTACTGTGTGGAAATTTTAGTAATTCGATGGGAGACCGCCAGTGACACCGTGTGCCGTTGGGTGCGGTTTAGAATTGATACTCAACATTACCCACATCTTAATATGGGTAGGTTAGAGTAGTAGTTATTTGTATAATGCTGCGTGGTGGCACAATCGCGTTGTCTTAAAGGTAACGTGAAAGGAACTATCTGCATGTTTTGATATCTGGACAACGTTGGTAGAACTCGATGAAAAATAAGTTAAACATCTTAAAATCTGGCATCCACGATATCTATTACTTAGGCTTCATACAAGCTTTTTTGGGTTGTTATAAAGATTAAAAAAATAAAATAAATAATTTATAGTTGGATAAATATAAGAATAAAAATTCGGTTTTTTTTGGAAAGAAAAAAAAACAAAAAAAGAAAGTGTTTGATTTGCACTGGCGGCCGCCTTTGCCTTTTATAATGTGCCGCATTCCGCATTTTATAGTCCCTATAAAAAGCAAAGGTGGCCGCCAGTTTAAATCAAACCCTTTCAGCTACTTTTGGTTTTTCTTTTGAAAGAGCACCAAATTTTCAATTTAATACTTATCCAACTATACTGTAGGTATCTTTTATATTTATAAAAAAAATCAAATTCCTTGTGAGTACCTGGTTCTTTATATTGGGTACTCTATCTCGTTAAATAAACTTTTTAGAAACTTTTATTTGATAACAATTTTTGCCATTAGCCCTTTCTAAATATTACTTTTAATGTTTAACTTCTAACAGTCCAATTTTACATAAGAAAGAATCCAGGGATACGTTTGGCAACTATGATTATTCTGTCTTATTACATGAAAGCGCCTTAAATTATTTTTTAATATTGGACCTCTCACCAAGAGAATGCTGTACATGGCTGATCTTGTAACAAGTGAACCCTGTAGCTCTATGTTTAACTCTTTTGCTTCTCCGAGTCTGTGTATTCTAAGATACCTGTGATTAAGTTATATGAAGAATATTTTTTCTTTTGTATGTAAGACACTATTTTGGCCATTTTTGCAACATGAATTGATAAATCGTAGTAATAATGTTAATTTTTAAATCTTCAGGCAGTCCACGAACGTACTATGGGTGTCCTAAGTGAAGTAAAAGGCAGTTTAGATCAAATTATCTGGAGATTTGGAGGGGAAGAAACGATCTTAACAGGAAAAAGGTTTCACAGTCTAGACACTCTAGGGATGAAGGAACGAACAGAGTAAGAGCCTGTCTAGTTAGACTGTAAAAGAATGCATGAAGTCAGTGCTACTTTCATGGGAGCGGCTAGAAGGCGAATATTATTGGTAATTTTCCACAAAGCAGAAGTCGCAAAAATATTTAAAAAGCGACGGATCCACCACAGCTTGTCGATGAACAAAAAGGAAGCTTTTTTGTAAGAATCATGCAGATATGTAAACAACAGTTTTTTACTTTTGTTTTATTTATTATTTTTTAACGTTTCCAATTGGGTAAGCCGCAAATTTACCCCATATCTTTACGAGATTTAAGGAAATTACGGAAATCGCTTTTGCTTGTTTGCAAGTGCAATTACCTCTTAATGTTAAATCCATGTCACCGCGCGCGTTAAGCACACAACATAATCGTTACCACCAAAACAATGTAAATATACATAATTCGATTTGAACCAGCTGACTGGGCTTATCTTGACGTGTTAAACACAGCCATCATAGCGTGAAACCGTATAGTGTGTGATGCTTGGCCAGCGGTGGGTATAACGTTAATACACTGTGTAATCGCTGGAAAATTCCACATTCATTAACTGCGTTTATTAACTTTATGCCATTTTTAAAGTACTTTTTTTCTTTATAATTTGGGATAATTAAAATAATATCAAATTAAACCAGGAAATAATGGACCTTGATACCTTTACGATGGATAATTACAAACGTATTTTATTATGTTTATATAATTTCTCTTTATGAATGTACATTTTTATTAATTTTTTCTTTAAAAATTAATCGTAACAAGATCCAGGCCAAGTTTCGGTACGACGCACGTAGTGTGTATATTACACAAAATGTATTAGCGTGTTTCCTTTTCTATCATACCTTTGTTATCGTTCCACATAAGGATATGAGATTTGGTATGTATATTCACATAGGTATTCTTATTACTTGTGAAAAAATTAATAAAGTTATGTCAAGTGGTTTTTAAGTTATTCGATTTTGAAAATCGCTCATTTTACTACCACTGACTGATTCACTCACTCACTCATTGGCTCATTAAAATTATGGGTTACTTTCTGAGGAAGTAAAAACTTAAAATTTAGTACATAGGTGAGTTTTAGGACACGTAAAGAAACAATTCTAAAAACTGCATATTTTTTATTGGCTTAAAATGACCCTTTATACCTATATAAAGTTTCTGTTAAATATTTTTTATACAAAATTATATAACAGAGTTACAAGCATTTAAGATTTAAGTATAAAACTTTACTGCGAAGCACCCTTACGTCACAAGTGGCTAAATGAAATTGGTAATATGAAAGTTTTGGCACTTTTTATAAATATGGCTGGGCAACAAGCATTATCACCTCTAATACAGTGCAATTTAATGAAAAATTAATTGATGGTGCTTTATTAGTGCATCCTACCATAGAAGTCGACAATTGTGTTCGGATACGACGATGATTGAAGTGCCATGGTCGTCCTCAATCGTAATAAAATACAGACTAGGTTTCAGCCCGACGCACGCAGTGTGTATATTACACGAAACGTTTCGGCGTATTTTCCTTTTCATCATACCTTTGTTATCATTTCACACAAGGGTATGAGATTTGGTATGTAAATTCATATAGGTATTCTTATTACTTGTGAAAAAATTAATAAAGTTATGTCAAGTGGTTTTTAAGTTATTCGATTTTGAAAATCGCTCAATTTCTACTCCAACCTGTAACATAGACTCCATATAAAACATTAGCCTATTAGGTTTCTGTCAAATTTATACAATTACAGAGTTGAAGCATTAAATTTAGTATAAAAATTACGCAAGGGTACCTACGTACAAGTAGCTAAACACACGTATTTATAACGCCTGATAGACAGAGGCAGTCGGGGCCTAGTTACAATATCACATCTCAGAAAGCGGAGTAAATAAAAAACCAAGCTTAGCTAATTCTGATATTGAAACACTTTTGATCTTTAATCAGTGGATAAGTGCCATTTTTATTTGTTTATTTAAAAAGTAGAATACTATCACTGTTCATTCTCTTTTGACAAAAACACATTAAGAAAAAACGTATTTGCGTTGGTTTTAAAAGTCAGTAACTATGGTTACAACAATAAAATGTATTATCGGTAATCATGACTACTTACGAGGTCTTATTCTAATACGATAATGAGCTTCAACCTGTTTTTTTAAAAAAAGTATTTTTGTGGTAATGGCAATGGATTTTGACGGTGTAATTACCCTTTTTATTTAATTGACATTCTAATCTGATCTAAATGTTCCAGAGGATGGTAATACCACTGCACCTAGACCTCAGTAGGTACTTTGTGCTTCCTCTTGTAATCGAGAGATTTACTGCGTCGTCCAACCTATTGATTTAAAATAGTAAACGACGTTTTTATCGAGAATCTTCTTAATTTTTGCTAATAGAGGCCAGTTTGTGCCCAGCATGGAGTTTTGTTTAAATATGAGGGCGGGACAATCGAATAAAATATGTTCCACGGTCTAATTTTCTTGTTCACAGCCTCTGCATACTTCTGTGTCAGTTAAACCCATTTTAAATAGGTGTCCTCGTAGCCCGCAGTGACCAGTTAGAACGCTGGGTAATGCTCGGAGGTTCCTTCTGGACATCGTAAGGCTTCTCTTCGCTGATACCTTGTCTGGATAGCTCAGCAGTATTTTTGCAAGGTTGCAGTTCGTAGTTTCATTACCTTTAGATATGTCGTACCCTTGATCTGGGTTAAGTTGACAACATTATTTTGCGAGATGTTAGTCAAGGTATGGTGTCTTCAGGGCTAGCAGTGCTTGTCTACTATCTGTATAAATACAGATCATATTGTTGGTGATGTTGCGGCTTGTAATTTGGTGAGCCGACATGATTATTGCCGTCAGTTCTGATTGAAGCACGCTGGGTTCGGCACCCATTGTTCATCCAATTTTCAGGTTTACTGTTGGTGAATATATGCCACAGCCTGTGCCCACCTTGGTCTTTGAGCCGTCAGTGTAAAAGTTAATAATTCCTTTAGATTTGCCCTTTTTTGGTATTGTTTCTTTTATGTTGATAGTGCGGGGTTTATTTAAAACGAAACTAGCTGCAATTGAGTCTGTTTTTGCCTGTAGAATTGGAAGTTTTTTTGTAACATCCCTACACAGGCGTCGTGCAGTTTAAGCAGTGCCTACATTAGTATCTAGACCGATCATGCGGAGGCGTGTTAAAGTCATCAAAGCCGCTTCCCTTACGAAAATTGATATTAAACCGATTTAACTTAAATCTGAATAAAAAAACGCAATGAATTTTCTTTTTTTGTTGTAATTTAAATTAATTAAGGAAGCAAAAAAAACAATATTGCAACTCGGCACCACTTGTGTCGCTACACGGCTTTGTGATCCGAGGATAAATTCAAGGGGCCAGGCGTGAACTTTAACTAATAATTATGCGGTAAATAATTTTTTTGAGATTTTTAAAAAAGGGTTTTTAATAGGCAAAGAAAGAGATTGGACGTGTTTTTAGATGAAAATATATTTTAGCAAGGGGCCCATTATAGAACCCGGTGTTTCTCCTGCTAATCAATTAAACCCTATATGTTTAAGCACGTATTATTGGCTGTTTTATAACTCACACTTAACATATTTCATAAATTTCTCTTCCAAACCTTTAAAAAGCGTTACCACTTCCCTACACTCCCACCGCACTGACCATATACATTTAGTTCACCAAAACCGATTCGACAACCTGCCGGTAATTTTAAGCACATATGAGTGACGGTAACGATAAGTGCGTGACGTTAAATGCATTTCGCTGGTAAATTTGACTGATCCGATCTGCGGTTGATGGGTGACTATATTTCAGATAACGGACATTGAACGGGAATGGGACATTGGTCCGAATGAAATAAAATTTTATGCGCGTTTTCTTTTATTAGAATAAATAAAATGAGCACTTTGTTTTTATATACAAGTTGTTACAGAAGTAATAGACCCCTTAATGACGTGTTAAACAATAAGTATAAAAAAGGAAAAAGAAACAGTTGTCGTACCCCTACTTATTTAAAAATTGTACAAGCTTGCAACTGATGATGTGTAAAGCGACCGGTTCGGTTGCATTACGCAACAAATTTTTATTTAATTTTTGTTTGAAGTTGTTTAAAAACACGTAGTTGCTTCAAAGTATCTGACTCTCCTAAACAAAACCGAATTATCCAAAAAATTAATTATTTTTTTTTACTTACTTTACTTTTAAAGTTAATCAAGTATTTAAATCAAAGGCTACGAATGTTTTGTTTCGTTGTTAATGACATCAATCAAAACAATTCGTTTAGATTGACAGTTTTAAAGATTTTTTTCAAAAATATACAATTTTGTACAATTTTGCTGCAAACTTTCTTTAAATTAAGCCACAATTTGTTACTTTTTTAAAAGTAGTACGTTTTTATAGAGATTTTTTGTGACTCCGAAAAATTGGAAAAATTAATCGAACATGGAATTTAAATGAACACGAGGTAGTGCGAGCATTAATTTTGTTTAACAAGAGATATTGTTAGAGTTTGTTGCTAATTTGTTAGGCAAACACTATTTCACAGTAAGTCGTATGGAAGAAAGTTGGAACTTATTCCAGAAGGCCAGGGCAAGGGCAAAAACGATGCAGAAGCGACCAAGATGGACGTTTTTCAGACAATACCCTTTAAGAGAGGACTGCCACAAGTGTGTGGCAGTCCTTTTCTTAAAGAGTGGCGATTTCTTTTAAAACTCGACAGTGAAATAAAGCTGGAAGACAGTACGAGATCAGCCACTGCACCCTTGCTTACTAGAAAGAATAGAGTTATATTTTGCTCGAAATCATTAAACTTGTTCTGCAAATGTTTGAAAAAAAAACATTCAGATGATCGTAAGCGAGTATGGCAAAGACCAGGAGAGAGGTTTGCTATTGCAAGGATTCATCGTTGGTTATGTTCTGAGGTGGTATCTGCTTTAAAACTAGCATGTTTTTGTCCATTTTATGAGACCAATTTCTTATTTATGCAAGAAAAAAACTCAGCTTTACGTAGTAAGAAAAATACTCGATTATCTTAATCAAGGTGGTATATTAGTCATGCAATGGCCATCAAAACGTCCGGATCTGTATACGGTCGAACATGTAACCTAAAAGAATTTGAAAATAAATTTATCACAGAGTAGCAACATTTTCCTTAAGATTTTCTTTAAAATTTTATTATAACCACGCCTAAGCATATAAATGCTGTAACCCAAAATAGAATGGACAATATACGACACTAATTATTGCCCAGTTTAATAACAGGTTTACTTATTTTTACTATTTCATAATTATGACGATTTTATTGGTAGCTCTTAAAAATACAAAATGGCAAGTAATAGGAATATTAAATACTTGTTAAAACATATATTAAAAAGAGGATACTAAACGAATGTGATAGCGGAAGTCTGCGATTACCTACGTCGTATTTAATAACTCAATCGGTTATTTCCAAAGTTGCATTAAAATACGCCCGTAGAATTGATTCTCTATGCAAGTTTGTGAGTTTCAGCATAAATAAAAAATACGTGAAGATTCCTTGTGATTAAAAACAAAAAAGATAGATAATTAAAACACTTTTATTAAATGTAAAGAATTTTTGATTATTAAAAAAATTGTAAGTAAACACCCACGTTTTATTAAAAATCATCTTTTTCTTTGGTGCACTTTTACACCATTATACAGGGTGTCCAGAATATGTCGGCAATCTCTCGGAGTCTAATAGAAAATCTAAAAATATTAACAAGTTCCCATAAACTTTTTTCCTATGACCCTCCCTAGAGATACAGGTACTAAACGGACGCATTCTTGAAATCGTTTTTTTAAAATAATTTTTAAAATAATGGCGAATTTAATCTTTTGAATATATATAAAATAGTAACTAGATAATCTTTTTAAAATGAACCTATTGAATCATATTTGTTATTTGTTTGCAAAGAGGAGGAAAAGCGCTGCACATATAGCTTATTTTAACACCCAGTATAATAAGCTGCTCAACAATATTTTTTTGGATAGCTTTAACTTATAAAAAAGGTATTCTTGATTGCCTTGATAAAATAACTGTTTACGAGAAATAAAATATCAGATTGATAATTTTTTTACATTATAAAAAGGTGTTGGGGAAACCCGTTTCCCAACATGGCATTTTAATTTTTTTATTCTTTATTTCTTTATAATTTTTACCCAAATGCACCAACATAAACTATTTTTAACCTATTTAATATTCTGGAATCTGTTGATAATATGGTCCAAATAAGTTATAACTCAATGTAGATACAACAGGGTGGAAACCGCACTGGGCCTATTTAATACTGCATTCTTTTACCAAAATAACTATTTTAAAATAGGTCAGTCGACAAAAGGGCCAGGGGTATTTCATCGATCTCAATAGTTTCAAACCTTTAAACATAATTTTTATTACAGAAATCAACAAGTACATAAAAAATAAGTAGTGAATATTATAGTGAAATTTTGTCTTGTCCGAAAATCGACTACAAAAAAGATAAAGGTAGGAGATTTCCAACAGACTACAACAATGCGGAAAGCAAAGTTTTATATTTAAATAAAAGACTAGAAATACTGTAAATATGATAAGTTTGTAAGATATTTTTTAATCGAAATAAACATTTTTTTGTTATTATAATTAGAATCACAATTATAATATATTGTTTTAAAAACCATCATTCTGTCATTTGACTTAGAATTCAGCAAAATACCATACAATCACCCAAAATGCAGTCTAGTGCATCTCTTATGAAATATAAAACTTAAATTATTACAAGGAGTTTAATAATTGTACGTAATATTTAAGAGCAATTTTTAGGGTCCATTTTAAGAAGAAAACTTTAATGAACGTATGTCCCAAACGTCTTAACTTTTGAGATACAGGGTGGTAAAAATTTAAAAAATAAATCGTAATCTATAATGTAAAAAAATTAACAAACATGATATTTTATTTCTCGTAAACAGTTGATTTTATTGAGGTCAATCAGTAATACCTCTTTTTTAGTTTAGGGTTAAAGCTATCCAAAAATAATATTGTTAAGTGTTTATCATACAGGGTGTTAAAAAATGCTATTATTGTGTCAGAGATAGTCCGTCCCTGACAAACTTACTAAGCCAAATATGATTTGATGGGTTCATTTTTATAAGTCTTATCTAGTTACCATCATATTAAAAAAATATTAAATTACGCCTAATATTTTAAAAGTTATTTAAACAAAAACGATTTCCAGGGGCGTTCGTTATGTACCTGTATCTCCAGGCTCGTAGGAAAAAAGTTTATGGGAACTTGTCATAATATTTTTAGGTTTTCCATTGCATTCCGAGAGATTGCTGACATATTCTGGGACACCCTGTATGTGATTAGAGGGAAAAAAACTTTTAAACAATTTTAAAACGGATAGGTAAATTTATGGTTGTTTTAATTTAACAGTACTGCCTCAATTGCCTTCTTAAGTTTCTGTTGATCGTTTAGTTTTACGAAACCCTCCATAGTATTTATAAATTATATAAGTAATTTAAAACAAAATTATTTTATACATGCTTTATTTAAAAAAAATGAGATGCTAAAAATCGTTTTTGGAAAATACTGATTTACTTAATAAAAAGTTAAAAGCAGTTAGCATCGATACTCGATGACAGTGGCGTTCTTGCCGTGGGACAAACCAACAGTGGCATCAGTCAGTTCAAATTATGGTGTTCATTTAACACTCTGTGTATTACCCCATTGCCATTGTTAGAATGCCCCATTAGCATCGTGCAGTGCTACACTCTAGTGGGCGGTTGAAGAACCATGGCAGCCAGACGTACCTTCATGGCATCTGGATGACCGCCGCCTCTGGGTCCCGTCGTGTAGATGGCATCAGCGGGGATTCCCCCTGGACCCATGTTTGGCTGTTGGGTTTGGGTCTTGGTAACGTGGTGGGCGGTCTTTTCGATGTCAACTTTTTGGCTGAAAATTAATATTATAATATTAAAATTATTGAAATTGACACATATTAGAAGCATTCCAGTTTATTATGTGGTTATTATCAAATGCGGGTTGACAGATTTTTGATTTGTGGAACTCTGAGTTTTTAATATATGTTCTATGTTCTTTTATGCGTTTGTCTAATGGTCTGGAGGTTTCACCTATATAAAATTTATTACATTCACAAGGGATCTTATAAATGACATTTTTTGTGTTTTTGTTTATATTGTATGGTTTTGTTTTTGTTACTTGAGATCTAATGGTGTTCTGTGTTTTAAAGATAGTGCGAATATTAAATTTATTACCTATTCGTTAAATGTTATTTGATAAGCCAGGAATATATGGTAAAAATAGATTTGTAATAGGTCTATTTTGATTTTGTCTTAAATTTGGTTGTTCAAATTTTAGAAAGCATTTGTCTATAAAATCAAATGGATAATTATTTTGAACTAAAATATTTTTTAAAAATTTTTTATTTTTTTGTTTTGATTAAAACTAATAATTTTTTTATTCTATCAAAAAGACCTTTTACAACTCCTTTTTTTACCATTATTGGGTAATAAGAGTTAAAATTTAAGTATCTGTTTGTATGTGTAGTTTTCTGTAATTTTTTCTTAAATCTTTTTTTTATTGATGTGTGTTTAAAAATTATTTAGAGAATTTTTTGTCATGTTGATAAATAGAAAAAATGTCATCTATATATCTCCACCAAACTAAAGGTTTATTATGATGATTTTAAACAAAATTTGATTTAAAATTTTCCATAAAAATATTTCTTTATAATGGTGATAAAGGTGAACCCATGGCCATGCCAGAAGTTTGTTTGGAAAAGTCAGTGTTATATTGGAAATATGTTGTTTTTACGCAAAAAGTTAATAATTCAAGAATAGAATTTATGTCTAGTTTGGTTCTTTCGCTAAGTTGGACATCATTTTATAATTTATTTTTTACAATATTTAATGTTTTATCGACAGGAACATTTGTGAATAAACTTACGAGTACAACATCAAAATTTACCAAGGTGTTATTTGGGTCTATGTCAATGTGTCTTAATTTTTCTAGAAAATGTTGGGAATTTTTAATGTATGAGTCAGTATTGTTTACTAAAGGATCTAAAATAACAAGTAAAAATTTTGCTAATGGGTGTGTAGGTGAGTTTATGCAATTAACTATAGGACGTAATGGTTTATCAGGTTTGTGTATTTTTGGTACTCCATAAAAGTGTGGAGTTTTGCTGTTATGGGGTGTAAGTGTAAATCTTTCTCTATCTGTAAAGCTGTTTTTATGTTTTTTAAAATGTTATATATTTGTCTTTCAATAGTTTCAGTTGGATCATTGTTTATTTTTGTATAATTACCATTATTTAAAAGAGACAATATTTTATTATCATACATAACACAGTCTATTATTATTATTAATTATATTCTGCACAACAACATGAAGTTTGCACATAAAATTTTACCCATACATAAATAAAATGAATAACACTACGAAAAGTAAATTAATAAGAAAAACACGTTAACATTTAAACTTGTAGAAAGAAAATTACTATCAAATTTATCTTTAAAGTAAATAAATAATACAAGATTTATGTTTGTCGACTTATTATGATTTTGTTGTTTTTGTTTAAACAGGCTATATTTGTGGCTTCCCCGTATTAAAAAAATACGTAAGAAAATTATTTGACTCGAAATAAACGAGAAACGACTTAAAATTGTCATTTTCTTTATGACAACTTTATTTATTATTTTATTTTTTTAAACGTCCTGTTTTTTGTGTTTTGGTATTTCAGGTACAGGGTGGCCCAAAATAAAAGTTATGATTTAAATGCTTTTTTTCTCTTTCTTTTTTTTAATTTGTAAAGAAGGCTTGGGGCATTTAAAATGAAGCAATAGACCATAGAAAAAAGCACGAAAATAATTACATTTTATTTTTCCAACAGTTTGAACTTTAGTGAAAGAGGGATTAAAAAGTTTATTGCTTTTATTGGTGAAATTGACTTTCTTTTTAAAAAATAGAGTTAGTGTGTATTTGCTTTTATTACAATGTCAATTATAATCGGTGTTTGTCTAACATAAAAAAATTATATATAACCTATCTCAATGGTATGATGTATGTTATGTTTTGCTTGTGTATTTTAAGCCCTCCTTGTTAGGGAAAATACGAGCCGTCACCGAGAAAAAATACGTTTCAAAAATAAATAAAAAGTAAACAAAGAAAAGCTAAAATAATTGTGTATGCAAACTGCAAAATGGCTATAAGATCGGCCGGGATTCGAAATCAATACCAGACCTCAATTAAAGCCGATATGGCAATGATTTGCTAATTACATCCGATATTCCGAGAAATTTATCGTTTCCTGACGTGCCAAAGACCCATCATAACGCTCGCTTACCGGCAGCCAGTGGGTAAAAATAGCAATTAAACTGATGAAAATTCTCACGAGAAAATTTAATCTTATTATTGACCTAATAATTACACAGACACACTTGCCTATAAATTAGCTTGTTTTTGAAAGGGTAGTACAAGCTTTTACCTAGTATTCTACTTAATAAACTAAGAGAAACCCTGGTTATTTTTTTTATTAATGATAAGGAAATAAAGGGGTTAATGCTAAGTTGTAATACCAATCCATTATATTCATCGGTATTGTTGTCATGTTAATTAAATAAAAGATCCATGTTTTTAAATTGCATATTTTTTAAGGGGATTCCGTTTGGCATAGAATTTTTTGTTTTTGATGTATTTTGATTACACTTTTAATAAATTCGAGTATGTCTAGCTTATTTTTATTTGTAAATAATATCCTTTTTTTAGTGCGGCGTTTAGGGGGTTCTCTGGTTTGATAGGTTTAAAAAATCGACTTTTATTTTTTTGCATAAATTATTTTTTTAATATGTCTAGAATATGGTGGTAAAGAGATTTTTTAAAATTCCACGTCATTATAAAGGTATAGTAGTTAGAAGAGGCAGGCAGACTGATTGTGAGCTGGGCGCTGAGAGGCCGACCCTATTGTGATCTGTCGGCTTGTTACCTGACACCCTTCTATACAAATTATGCTTTTACACGTACAGACAAGTTTAAACAAGTTTAGGAAAAAATTGGTGTAGTTAATATGTTGTAAAATTTATTTTAGTCTTGAATCGCAGATTAATGGTAAGTTGGGA